>OY970823.1:79147533-79420033 GCA_963853835.1 Calendula officinalis
TTAAAAATATTAATATTATATGATAATCGTTATCATATTAGTGGAAATATACTTGCAGGTGTTGGATGCATCATGGTACATGCCTGATGAACAGAGAAATCCACTCCAAGAATATCAGGTCTGTATTATGATCTGTAAATATTTTTTTAGTAGTTTATTTAATATAAATTCTGATTTTTTTTTTCAATTTTCTTTTTTAACAGGTCGCCCACATTCCTGGTGCTCTTTTCTTTGATGTAGATGGGATATCAGATCGAACTACTAATGTGAGTAGATATCTTCTATTTTCTTTTGAATAAAAAACTTAGTTTTAGACCGAAAAATAGGGATTTATATATTAATAAGTTCTCATGATATCATCTTTAGAAGTGATTATTTAATATTGAATTATTATAATCAGGTAATTAGGTGTACTAAAACGTGTTGCAGGATATTTCATTTGAACGTGCTTCTAATGCTTAAATTTGTATAATTACTTGTGATGGTGTTGAGTGGTGGTCTGCAAATTTTAAAGTATTTTAGATAGCAATAGATTAAAGAGTAAATTACATAAATCATCTCTATGAAATTATGAATTTCATCCCTCAACTTTTTTTTTTTATTACATGGATAGTCCCCAAGTTTGAAACTTGTAACATCATCTGTCCCTAAAAACTTAACTGCCTTTTTTGCTTTAGGGAGCGGACCATTAATGTTACAAGTTTCAAAATTAGAGACTATCTGTTTAATAAAAAGAAGTTGAGGGACGAAATCCATAATATATACAAACCACATGGACGAATTATGTAATTTACTCCAGTTTGACCTTTTTACGCACATCGAAACACCCCCTAAAGCATGTCTGTAAGCAAATTTATTCTTATAATAACACATTTTTTATTTTTTTTTTATAAATCAGCTGCCACACATGTTGCCGTCTGAGGATGCATTTGCTGCTGCTGTTTCTGCTCTTGGAATTGAAAACAAAGATGGAGTTGTTGTTTATGATGGTAAAGGCATCTTCAGTGCAGCCCGTGTTTGGTGGTTAGTTACACAAAATTAAATTTTCTCTATTTTTTAATCTACATTTATAAAAAAAAAAATAGAATGTTTTTTTTTTATCTCTAGAAAACTACTAAAAATCTTCAAAAACATGTTCCAAAAGTTTTCATTTTCCACTTCAGAAAACAAAAACGGAAAATAGTTGAAATCCATTAAAAACTTGTAATTGCCAAAACAGACGTTAAAAGGTTATAATTACCAAAACGGACCGCCACCTAAATATATTGCTATTTTATCATATTTTTTTTCCTAATATATAACCGTAAAAAATAAATTAATTAATTGATTTATAAAATCTATGTATAGGATGTTTAGAGTGTTTGGACATGATAGAGTATGGGTATTAGATGGAGGGCTACCAAGATGGCGTGCTTCAGGGTTTGATGTTGAATCAAGTGCTTCAAGTGATGCTATTTTGAAAGCTAGTGCTGCCAGCGAGGCCATTGAAAAGGTTTATCAAGGGCAACCTGTAAGTTTTTATTTTTTATTTTTTATTTAAGTGAAAAAAAATATATTCTATAAATTATTTACATATTGTTTCTGGAGATGAACAAAATGGGAAAAGCCCGAGACTGGTCTTGGCCCAGCTCGGATGCGGGCCCTATAAAAATTTAATATATATTTTAAAAGCCCAATCCTAAAAGAAGTGTCTCAAGTTAGGGGCATTTAGGTAATTTATTTTACCAATTTACAAGTTTTTTTTAGGCTGCTGGTTTGAATCCGATTATTTGGCTCTTAATTAGAAGCAGAAATGTATTATTTAAATTTTTAAAAACTGATTATTTTGATTAAATTTCTGAAACAAAGTTACAGGATGGTCCAGTTACATTTCTCTTTTGCATTAAACAAATTTTAAACATTAAACATAAATTATAACATTGTTCTACTTTTGCAGGTTGGTCCAGTTACATTTCAAACAAAATATCAACCGCATCTTGTATGGACGCTTGAACAGGTTTGTGGAATTTTATTTATATTTTTCAAATTGTATCAGAAAGTTGTAAAAAATTAAGATTTTATGTTATATTTTAATGTGTGTGTGTGTTTCTGTGATATCTTATGTTTCTGTTGGTATTGTTACAGGTTAAAAAGAATACTGAGGAACAAACGCATCAACATGTAGATGCTCGGTCAAAAGCCAGGTATAAGAAATTAATTATAATTTTTTATAAATAAAGATAAAATGAATAAAAAGTAAATAAAGATAAAAGAATATTAATTAATTTTTTATTTGTTTTAAGGTTTGATGGTGTTGCTGCTGAGCCTCGAAAAGGAATTAGAAGTGGTCATGTACCTGGGAGTAAATGCATTCCTTTTTCCCAGGTAATTAATTCATTTAAATTAGAGTAAATTACACAAATTGAAATTGTCCATGTGGTCTTAATTTTCCATAAACCCGAGTTTGTTGTCCCTGTGGTACTCCTCATTTCTCAGTTTTTTCGTCATTTCCCAACTAAATTGACCAAAATACCCTTATAATTATTTATCTAAAAAGAAAAAAGATAAAAAAGTTGAAAGGGAAAGGAAAAGAAAAATAAATATGAATAAAGATAAAAGAAGATTATTTTTTCTTATCCTTCTAATTTTTATCTTTTTTTTAGAGAAATAATTATAAGGGTATTTTGGCCTATTTAGGTGGAAAATGATGAAAAACCTGAAAAATAAGGACCAATGGGACAAAAAACCCGAAAAATTTGTTTAGGGACAACTTGCAAAAATGAAAGACCACATGGACACTTTCTGAAATTTACCCTTTTAATTAATCATGTGTGATTAATTTTGTTCCAAAGATTTCTTTTTGATGCAAAATGGATGAATTAGTTAGTAGCCTAAAAGTTGTGTTATTTTTTATGAATTATGTGTTCTCTTTTTTTGTGGGTTTTACTTTTACAGATGTTAGATGGCTCACAGACTTTGCTATCAGCAGACCAGCTTAAGACAAAGTTTGAACAAGAGGGTAAATTCCAAAACTTTAGTTTTTTTTACTAATTTTTCCAAATTTCTTTCTGAAGTTTTATGAAGAGACTAATTTACCCCTTGTTTAAAAAAACGATAATGTATATTGAGACCACCCAACTATTCAACTTTTTTTTTTCATCAAAGTCACCTAACTATTAAAACTACTTTAGAAGTCACTCAAGTATGTACCAACTTTCGTTTATAACAAATCTGACTAAAAAACATAAACATATCGGATGATAAACATAACCTAAATTTATTTTTAAAATCAAATTAAGAGTAAATGATAGAAATTGTCTATGCGATCATTCAATTTTTCATGTTTTGTCTGTAAACATTTTTTTCCTGTACTTATGGTCTGTTTTTCCGACGGAAGGACAAAATCACATAAAAACAGGCCCATAGGGACAGATAAAAGTTGAGAGACAAAAAAATGAAAAAAAATCTATTTATGCAATTTACTCTGAAACTAACATTAAACTTGGTTGCTTGCTCTATTCAGCATCATTCTAGGTATATTTGCTTATTTGGTATAAACAAAACTGGGTAATATATATTTGTGTGGCTATTATGAAAAAAAGTTAATAGTTAGGTATTGGAAATTGTAACCATAAAAAGCTTTTAGTAATTTTGGCACATTTATAAAAAAGTTAGAATATTAGGTTCAAATAGAATTAGAAAGAGGGAATCATTAATTCATTATTACTCAAAACTTTTGCAAAGTTTAATGAAGAGACCGTAAGTGAAATTTGTGTAAACCTCATGGACCATCTTTGTAATTTACTCTAACAAAGTTATATTATTTGCTTCAAATAGAATTAAGGGATCATTATTTCATTATGTTTCTTTCAGTAACATTTTATTACTCAAAAATTGTTACCAGGAATCTCGTTGGACAGCCCTGTTATGACTTCATGTGGGACCGGAGTTACCGCATGCATTCTTGCATTGGTAATAATTCTCTTTTTATTTCAACTTTAAATGAAAATGGTGTTTAATATTTCTACAATAATTATTTGTCGAGCAAATGTAATATAAGCGGTAGCCTAAGAGGATACTCATGTTTCAACTTCAATATAAAATTTGTCCTTATTTGTTTGTCAGATATTATAAAATTATACTAACATATTTTAATGTTGTAGGGACTTCATCGACTTGGAAAAACCGATGTTCCAGTTTATGATGGATCTTGGACCGAATGGGGAGCACAAGAGGATACTCCCGTTTCAACTTCAGTCCCAACTTCTTGACATTAACGAATGTTTCAATTTGGTTGGTCATTTTCAAGTTTATTCTAACTTCAAAGATTCAGTTTTTTCTGGTTAAACACAATGTGCCTGTGTGTTAAAATTTATGTAAACTTTATTTCCCTCTTAAACAGTACTGAATTATTGATTAACCTATTAATGCTTGTTTATTTGCTTCTTATTATGATGAGAATTGCAAATTAATATATTTCAAGTGTTGATAGTATATAAAATGCAAATATTCTTTTTAGCAAATGTTGGTTTGGATGTATGAGTGAGTACAATACATGATGTTAATGTATTTGTTTTGAGTTTAAAAAAGAATACTTAATTGAATTTTCAAGCTTTAGACGGGGTATAATAGGCGACCAAACCACCCTCTGTTGCACCATGGTTGACGCCCCCCCAAACTTAAGTCCTGCACAATATGAATGGAAGAATGGGCAACACTAAGGCTATGGGTACGGGTATAACATCTCACACCACTTTTTCCTGTCACATCATCTGTCACCAGCAACTACACTACCCCACATCACATCATCACTAGGAAATATTCACCACACCATACCATTAATTTCCATCTCACCATTTCATTTCCATTTATTTTATAAAATATAACCTAAAAATTAATTTATTAATACACATTGTCAAAAGTTTATATCGGATTTTAATTGATTTCTTATTTTTTGTACATTTTTTTTTCTTTTAATTGAAGCCCAGAAAAACTGGAAAACTCAAAAGTTGTAACTTAAAAACTTAAGCCCAAAAAAACCCAAAACCATACCTAAAAACTTAAAAACCTAAATTTTGTATACATTTATCTTTTTCACTGTCATCTTCGACGGCTCCATGCCTCCATCCCAAAAAAGCTTGAACTCAAAATTTCATCTTATCTACCTTTTATTCTTCTTGTTCTGCACATCTCCAACCCATTTACACGTTCAACGCCTATATTTCCTCGCCCCACGCCCGTGCTCCTGCGTGGTCGTGGCCACAGCTCGTTCACGGTGACCCCCCACGCCGTTGTGGGGGTGGTGTTTCCAGGCATCTCCACGCCGTGGCTTTTGCCACCTCATCTCCACGGCCACGCCAATAGCACCATACCGAGCAGCCTAAAAAACCCAAAACGAAAATTCTGAACTCTTGCCTTAAAACACTCTTAAGGACTTGTTTGTTATGTCTGGTTAAAATATATGTCTAGATATATTATGTATGTCTGGTCAAGTTAGTACATTTGTTTATTTTACATACTGATTGAGTAGTCTTGATAACAAAATTTAAGCATTTTTTTATTTTCAATATTTACTTATTATAAAAACAATAAGTAAAATATAATTTTGAAGTAAAGTTTTTAATAATAAAAAATGTTAATATATAACTAATAAAGTTGAAATTCTTTTTAAAAAAAAATATTGTTTAAAAATAACATTACAAATTAGTCGCTTTTCTAATCATACCCTACAAATATATGAAATTGTAATTAATATAAATTGCATAAATAAATAAAAAATTGTGATTTAATGGGGAAAACATCATTACATGATTTTTTCGGTTAAGTCATGCTATATGGATTAAAATCTAAACAAACAGACTCAACATGACTTCCCCCATATATTTATGTCCCCATTAAGTCCATTAACTCGAAATGAAACGACACACCACTCAATAATACAATCAGTTTACATCTAACTTAACTATCATATTTCAACGATAGGTTTTTAGGTTTCTATCGGCCATCGATGATAAAAGTCGGTTGGAGATGGCTAGTCTCCTTAATTAAACAAATAAAAAAACCGAATATTAAACTAAAGTTGGATAAAAAGAAATTTCTCTATTCATTTACGAGAAATGCAAGTACAATATCTATAATACAGATGCTAGCTAGACTTTAGCGGATAACATAAATCATAGAAATATGTTTAACTACTATATTCATGCAACAACTAATTAAATAACTAAAATTGTGATCATGGGCGCATGGAAGTTGGTCAAGAATAGGTAGAAGACGTGAATAATGCATAAGTTAAGGTTGAGTATGACGAGTTTGATATTGTTACATGAAATAAATATAACATATGAAAGATAATTGAAATAAAGGGTAAAACTTGATCGCGAGTTTTGATTTGAAGAGAGAGAAAGAATGATGATGGGTCGAAATTAATGCAGTATTAAAATAAAGGAAAATAGTATAATGGTCCTTTAATTTTGAAATTGCTATGTGTAGCAAAAAGATGCTCTACACAGTAATTTCATTGCTTGATATATCACGTTTTAATCACGTGATAAATGGGAGGGAAAAAAAAGGACTAATCATTAAATTTTCAAAGGTTTGGCTAACTCATGCCCTAAGGGCATGAGATTAGAAACATTAATTGAACAAAACATTTCCTAACAAATCAAAAAATACATTAAATTGAGTTTAATTTTTACAACTATTCAAATATGTCGAATAAAATGTATAACCCAAAAACCCGGTTTAACTTGCAATCCGGTTCAGTGTACACTACAAAGTCGGAGCCGGTGGTAGTAACACTAGGGCTCATAGTCAATTTCGAATTTTAAGCCAAAAACCGTCGAGGCCTTTGGTGGATCTCTGAGACTATACGTACACAATCTATACATATAAACACATATCGTTATCGTCAAGTGTTTTTGGCGCTCTGTGAAGCTTATTATCGATTGTCGCCGGTGTTCCGACAATCAACAAAACTATGAGCAGCTGGAGGAGTTTGATTCTGAGAATCGGAGAGAAATCCAGTGAATATGGCGGAACAATCGATTACAAAGACCACATTGTTAGTTAATTTATGTTTTTTGGTCCTCCATATTTCGTAAAACCCTAATTGTTTAATTGCTCTCTTATGATAAACCCCTATTTCGGTAAACCCTAATTCCGCTGTTTGTTTTAGGATGCTTGCTTTGGTGTTGTTCGTCGGGAATTGGATCACTCAGGAGACGAAATCCTAACTGTAACTTACCATTTACTATTGATATATTTTCTTTTATACGGTGTTTAGGATTGCATAATTTGAATTGCTTAAGCTAAAACACAGCATTTATCTTAAAAATCTCAATAAGCCATAGACAGTTGAAATATGCAATTCCAAACACACTTTTTGAGGCTTATTGAGTTACTAAACAACTATGTTCTGTTGTAACAGTTTCTTCTGCAATGTTCAGAGCAATTGCCTCACAAGATGCCTCTTTACGGGACTTTGGTAGGTTCTGTTAACTTTTTTTTAATGTTTTTGTCTTTGCTTATTTGAAGATAATTATTGATTTCTTCCTCATATATGCTTAGATTGGGTTATTGAACTTGGAAAATGAGGATTTTGTCAAGAAAATATTGGAGAATACACAAAAGAATTTGCAGGTGAGTAAATGTTGAAGATTTATATGTTATTGTTATACCGAGTAGTTGTGATAATATTTTTTGTTTACTTGTAGGATGCACTTGACTCTGGAGATTGCAACAAAATCCGTGTATCATTGCGGTTCCTAACTGTTTTGGTATGTTATTATTATTAATTTATTATCACTATTATAATTATTATCATCATCATCATCATAATCATCTTTTGAGAGGAAGAATCGTATACCTTAATACTGTATTACAACCCTAACATATCCTCTCTCTCATTTTATGACATATATATTAACCTGTATCTGTATGTATGTATTGTAGATGTGTAGCAAAGTTGTACAACCAAGTTCACTAGTGGTTGTTTTTGAAACATTATTATCTTGTGCTGCAACAATTGTGGATGATGAAAAAGGAAATCCTTCATGGCAAGCACGTGCTGATTTTTATATAACTTGCATTCTTTCTTGTCTTCCTTGGGGCGGGTCCGAGCTAAATGAGGTACATTTTCTAGTTTTTTATTTTTATTTTTTATTTTCTCTTTAATTTTTTATTTACAACTAGCATAAGATAAATTGTTTTTTATTTTTATTTTTTTATTTTGCAGCAAATTCCTGAAGAGATTGAAAGAGTTATGGTTGGAATAGAAGCTTATCTAAGTATCAGACGACATGTTTCTGATGTTGGTTTATCTGTTTTTGAGAATATCAACAAAATCGACAAACTTCACGTAGAACAAGTAATTATTCTAATTCTTTTTAATTCTTCTTAATTCTGTTTTCCATATTTACTTTTTTAGGGTCTTAAACTTTAGTTATGTTTTACAGGATTTTGTCGAAGATTTATGGGGTCGAATTCAAGATCTCTCCAAGAACAGCTGGAAACATGAGAGTGGTACTTACTTATATATACATATATATATACATATATGTGGTGCAACTGATTTTCCTCCAATTTTTTTAGTTTTTTTAATTTAATTTTTGTTTATTTTTTTAATTCAAGTTCCAAGACCACATCTACTATACGAAGCACAATTAGTAGCTGGTAAATCTCATGATATTGGACCAATAAATTGTCCCGAACAACCAGATACCCCTGCAACACTCTCTGCAGTTGATTTTGGTAGACAAAAACATGAAGCAGAATTAAAATATCCTCAAAGAATAAGAAGACTTAATATATTTTCTGCCAGCAAAACCGAGGTACTTATACTAATTTAATATTGTATTATTAATTTCTTATGAATTTATTGTAATTTATACCAATTTAGCGCACACATCTACTAGAACTTTCATATAGGCCACCTAAGTATGTATCTTGTATTCCTGTGTCATTTATACCAATTTAGACTTGAAAAATGCTAAATGACAAAAATGACCTTCAGCTTATAAGATGACCAAAGTATCTTGCGTATTATATGTTAAAACTTAAAAATGCTTTAAAAGAATTTAAGGGCAATTTTGTCATTTGGCATTTTTGTGGTCAAATTTAGTATTAATGACACTAGATAAATAATATAATCACATGATTTATATTATTTTTCCTGTAATTTCTGTGCTGATTTTTTTTTAATAATATTTTTGGTGGCAGGATATACAGCCGATAGATCGTTTTGTTGTGGAAGAGTATTTATTGGATGTGCTCTTTTTCTTAAATGGATGGTTTGTAACTTATTTATTAACTCTATTTTGTTTTTGCTTTTTTATTATTTTTAAAAAAATTATTAATATATTTGTTGGTTTGTGCAAAGCTAGTCGAAAGGAATGTGCTGCATGTATGGTTGGTCTACCAGTCCCTTTTAGATATGAATATCTTATGGCTGAGACTATTTTTTCTCAGGTACAAATTTATAGTTTCTAATTACTAAATGCGATAAAAAAATTATGTTTTTAATTAATTATTCATTACTAACAATGATGTACTTTTTTTTTCAGCTGCTATTAATCCCTCAACCACCATTCAAACCGATATATTACACACTTGTCATAATAGACCTTTGTAAGGTATAACATATATGTTTTCTGCATTTTTACCTTTTATATTCGTTTCTACTGAAATTAAACAAATTACTTTATTTTTTTATTATTATTTTTTTTAATCATAAATGTGTTTGGTACTTTGGTAGTCTCTACCAGGTGCTTTCCCTGCAGTTGTAGCTGGTGCTGTTCGTGCCCTTTTTGATAGAATAAATGAATTAGATATGGAATGTAGAACCCGCCTCATTCTTTGGTTCTCACACCATTTGTAAGTCCACTTTTTCTGTTTTACCAAATTACAAATTTACCCTTTTGGATTATTTTTAATGCTTTTGTGATTTGCAGATCAAACTTTCAATTTATTTGGCCATGGGATGAATGGGCTTATGTTTTGGACCTTCCAAAATGGGCCCCACAGCGTGTATTTGTTCAGGAGGTTTTGGATAGAGAAGTTCGGTTATCCTATTGGGACAAAGTCAAACAGGTAAATTATTTTCTCAAATATTATTACAAAAGTGTTTTAGGAGGTTTTATATAATATTTGACAAATTAGTTATCTATAAAAAGTTCAATCACTTTGGAGAAAATAGTGTTCCAGAACAAAGTAAATTTAATTAATTTGACAAATAATAAACCTCTTAATCATTGGTTTTATGATCGACAAATTAACCTGCTTTAGTTATGTAGATTAAAATACATCCTAAATTAAAATATTGTAATTATCTAGATTAAAATACTTCCAAAGCTAAAATATTTTATCTATATAGATTAGATTATTAATAATGTGAAATATTTTATTATATTTGACAAATTATTATTGACAATTTAAAATAGCTCATAAATCAGCCCCAATCTAATATTTTTTTTTAAAAATGATTTAGGAGTTATATTATAACTTATACAATAAATACACTTTGGGCAGTCTTCATCGCGTTCCCTTTTATTTTACCCGTTAGATAAATCATAAACCCGCATTGACCCATTAATAGCTAAACGGGCCACATCTATTTATTTATTTTTTCATTTCTTTGTGTGTGTGTGTGTGTGTGTGCAGAGCATTGAAAGCACTCCAGCATTAGAGGAACTACTTCCTCCAAAAGGCGGGCCCGATTTCAGATACAATTCAGAAGACGAAGACAAAACCGAACACACACTTTCAACCGAACTCAACGGGCTGGTAAAATCCCGTAAAACCGCACGTGATGTCATCATCTGGTTAGAAGAAACTGTAATCCCTATCAACGGGCTCGATGTTGCTCTCAGAGTAGTTGTGCAAACCCTTTTGGATATCGGGTCAAAAAGTTTTACTCATTTAATAACCGTTTTAGAAAGATACGGGCAAGTTATTGCTAAAATTTGCCCGAATGAAGAAACACAAATTATGTTGATAGCAGAAGTTGATTCGTTTTGGAAAAATAGTGCTCAAACAACTGCTATAACAATTGATAGAATGATGGGTTATCGGCTTATTTCTAATTTGGCGATTATTAAATGGGTTTTTACTTCACCAAATGTTGAAATTTTTCACACTACCGATCGTTTGTGGGAGGTATGTTAATAGCTAATTGCATAATTGATTGTGTGTGTGCGTGTGTGTGTGTGTTAGTTATTACATGGAGAGCTAAAATTTTGAAACTTGTAACTTCAACGGTCCTTAATTTTAAAACTTAACGCTAACGATCCTTTAAACTTAATGGCATTTTTTGCTTTAGGGACCTTTAAGGTTACAAGTTTCAAAATTAGGGACTATAAGTGTAATAAAAAAAGTCGAGGAACAAAAATCCGTAATTTCATACAACTATAGGGACTGTTTATGTAATTTACTCCTTTTTTGTTTCTTACCATATTATTGTTTAACAGATTCTCAGAAATGCACTTAACAAGACATATAATCGTATTACGGATTTAAGAAAAGAAATTATTCACTTAAAAAAGAGTGTTAAAAAAGCGGAAGAAATTGCAGCAAAAGCTAAAGGTGAATTAGATGCTGCTGAAACAAAACTCATGCTTGTTGATGGTGAGCCCGTTGTTGGCGAAAACCCCGCAAGAATGAGACGTTTGAAGTCAACTGCAGAAAAGACAAAAGATGATGAGGTGGCGACCCGAGAATCTTTAGAGTCAAAAGAAGCTCTTTTTGCACGAGCCCTTGAAGAAAATGAGGTATTTGTTACATAATTCTAATTTAATTTTTCGGTTATTTACGTTAAATGTTAACGTACTTTTTTATTTAAACAAAAACACATGTTAGTACCTTGAACTTTGCTGACTAGGTATTCTACTACCCTAAACTATTAAAGGTGCAACATTGTATCCTTAACTTGACAAAATGGTCGATTTAGTACCCTGACATTAATTTGACATTAATCTGACATTAATCTGGTGATATTTTCTTACTTGACTTACTTTCGTTGGAGCTTTTGACGGGCTAAAAAATATACGCTTATGTAACTAGTTTGTCAAATATTTTTATGTTTTTTTAGAAAATGATTCTAGGATAATTTTATGCATTAAAAGTGCATTTCGAGTATTATTTTTATTAATTTGACCCATTTGGCCCGTTAGGGATAAAAATAAGCCCAAATCATTAATAAGTAAACGGGTTGAGATTATGTTTTTCATATACAGGCCTTATTCCTCTCATTATACAAAAGTTTTTCAAATGTTTTGAATGATGAAACACTTGGAGAAAAAACTTTGGAACCAACCGAAGAAGCAATGGCAGTTGATGAAGAAGAATCAAATGCAATGGAAATGGATAAAGAAAATGGTAATTCCAAAAGGTAATACATACTTTTCACCACCTGTCAATATTTTAATGGTCGATTTGGTCCCATAACCGAACCTAAAAACAGAATTTTGTTAATATTTGCACGTTTTCTGCTGTTATTTTGTAGAAATGCGGGCACGGGATATACTGTTGGTGAGAAAGAACAATGGTTTTTGTCGACTTTGGGTTATGTTAAAGCTTTTTCAAGACAATATGCTTCTGAGGTTTGTGTCTTTTTTATTTCTCATATTTTTTATTTTTTAAAAAATAAGATAAATAAATATATTTTTTCCCGTAAAGTAACAACATACTTTTAAATTTGTCCTTGTCAATGTACAACTAAACAATTTTTTTTGTCTAATTTGGTCATTAATAAATAGCTTTGTGTAATGTTTGGGTTATTAAACATCATAAAACCGATGACATGGCGATTCAACTAATTTACGTCATTGGTTTATCATATCATCAACCTAATGACACAAACAGGACACAAACATCATATAATGACCAATTTGACAAATTTGTACAATGATGGAACACATGAATAAATATAAAGTTACGTTATTTTTGTATTTTTTGTATTTTTTTTGGTAAGTTAATGAAAATATTGTTGTGTTGAACAGATTTGGCCTCACATGGTTAAGTTAGAGGAAGAAGTTCTAACAGAAAGTGTTCATCCTCTTTTCAAAAAAGCCGTTTATTCTGGTTTACGTTTACAGACCGAGCAATGATTCGTAAATCGGCTAAACTTTTTTATTTATTTATTTTTGTTGTTAAAACATAAGTTGGGTGTACCAAATTTATGACTGTTAAAATGTAGTATTTATTTATTTAACATGTTGGATAGTTGATGCAACAACCTAATTTATGTTTAATTGGATAAATGCTTATATGTTACGGTAGATGCAATTTCTGACTTTTAAACACATTTTTTATATATACTTTCTCCAATTTAAAATAAGTGACAAACTTGGAGTTTCATGGTTTTTTAGGCAAAAGATTATAATGATGATTAAATAAGATTAATTGGATACTTAGTGGAGAATGAGTCTCACACCTTTTGAATAAAGTAAGTAGGTTAATGATGTTTAAAAGTAAAAAGTAAGGGTAAAGATATCATTTCACTTTGTTAAAGTAGATAGTTAGTGGGTGTGGGTTCTATTATTTTTTGCCAAATAAGGTAATTTTTCAAAGTGTGTCACTTATTTTGAATCATCCCAAAAGAAAAGTGTCACTTATTTTGAATAGGAGGAAGTATAAAAAATATCAACCATTTATCACCTACTTGATTAGGACATCATGTGTTCTTGATCAATATTTCATCAGTGGGCAAATCTACTTTATGAAAAAGATAAAGATAATTATGTATTAATAATCTAGTGGTAAGAATATTTGAAATGATCTTCTACGTGTCATGAGATTAGCAGATAAACATGTACCAGATGGTCAGAAAAAAGTTTAGAAATGACTATACAATGTATTTTTTTTTCAAATTCCCGTATTTCAGATATTTTTTTGAGTACCGGATATTTCGGCTTTTTTTGAGTACCGGGTTTTTCGGATATTTTTTCTTTTTAAAATGAATTTGGGGGGTATTGTAGGATTTCCGATTCGGTTCGGTTAGTGTACACATGCCTAATTGATTACCATAACATACAACAGAACAGAACAAAAAACTATTTTACAATAACTCAGATCCTTACAGATGAATTTGTCCACTTGACATGTATGTTGTCATCATATACTCAAATATATTCTTTTAAACTGGAAACAATTACAATAACAATGATGATAATAATAATAGTAATAATTAGGGTTTTAATGCATGAGAAAAGTATTATACGATGTTTGTATATATGATGATGATGATGATTTAAGAGGGTTTGTGAGGATTGGCTTTGTTTTGGCAGGCTGCAGACATAACAAGTAACTGATTAGTTATTTCCGTAAAAGACGGTCTGACAGCTGGATCAGGGGACCAACATTGCTCCATTAACCGTCTCCAATCAGGATCACAATCACTTGGAATTGTCGGTCTAAGTGTGTTATTCACAATGCCACCTGTCAAATAAAAATTTAATTAAAGAATATAATTAGAAAAATATTTTTTTATAAATTTAATACATTTTTTTTCAAAAAATTAACTATTTAAGACAACTAAGGTAATATAGATGATAGGCCAAAAACATTTGTTTGTTTAATATGGTAGAGTTCTCTTAGATAATTAAGCATTAATTAATAATCCAAATATACAAATTTAATATCTTGGAGGTTGTAGACATTATAATAAGCTAAACGTTTTTTATTTGACCCGTTTGAGATAAAACACAGCCCAGATAGACCCGACCCGTTCATAAAGGTTCAAGATTTCCCACCTATAATTGCACCATAGTGCATATTAGCATACGGTTCCTCACGAGTAAGAATCTCCCATAACACAATCCCAAAAGAGAAAACATCAACCTGTTATGTTACATCACCAAAAAGAAATATTTAAAAAATAGAAAAATAAAAAAATATTATAATAAACTTTTTATCTTTACCTTCTCGGAAACTTTATTACTGCCACCATTTAAAAGCTCGGGAGCCATCCATGGAAGTGTTCCTCTAACTCCACCTGAAACTAAAGTGTTCCTCTTGATTTTTGATAGTCCAAAATCACCTACCTGCATAAAACATAATTTACAAAAATTAAAAAAAAAATGTTATTTAAAAAAGATAAAAAAAAACTTAAAAGTGCGTAAAAAAATATTGCTTTAATGTATTAAGAAATAGAGTATAATATTGGGATAGTTACTAAAATACAGCGGGAAATGCACGATATTAAATAATGTATAAAATATAAAATCATGTGTAATATTAAATAATAACCTTGCATATAGGTCGTGAAGAATCTTTCATGTTGACTAGAAGATTGTCACATTTAAGGTCAAAATGCACAATATTTTTCGAGTGTAAATATTCCATCCCGAAGGCCGCATCCATTGCAATTATAAGTCTCTTGCGATGATCAAGATGCCTAAAAATCATGTAAATAAACATTTATAAGTCATCTGCCACGTCAGCAATTTTCACCTACCCAATGACTCAAACGAGACAAAAAACCAACTTCTAACGACCCAAATAATGTATATATTATTACCTATCTTTACGAAGCAAAACATGTCTTAGTGAGCCATCAACCATAAACTCTGTGACAGTTGCTAAAGTTCCATCGGGCCCATCTTGTACAACTCCATAAAATGCCATCACATTTGGATGATGAAGTTTTGACAGAATAACAGCTTCCCGCCAAAACTCTACCGTCTATAATAAAATATAAATATTCTTTAAAAAAAATAATAATGCGATTTAAGTTCATAAAAAAATGAGAAATATCATAATTACACATATTTGTTATATGATATATCCAACTTCCTTTAAAATTGGAATTTATTTTGCACACTTGGGGGGTGTTTGGATGTGTGTTTTAAAAGTGGTTATATTATTTTAAAACCCAAAATCCAAACAACTCCCATTATTGATTTAACAATTACTTACTAATCTTTCTTGTTCAGAAGATCGGCCTGCAAAACAGCTTTTCTTAATGCGTTTAATGGCGACATCTGTCCCTCTCCATTTTCCATGGTACACAGTACCAAAAGTACCAGAACCAAGTTCCCTTAATTCTTCAAGATCCTCATTTCTTATAATCTAAATAATAATAATAAAAATGAAAAAAAAACTTAATTAATCTTTTTTAATGTTAAATTTTCTATATTATAAATAATCAATTTTATTACTGGTTTACCTGTAAAGAACTGATATCAAGATCAGCTAGAGACGGGTCGATAGAAGATAGTGCATCATTTGTTGTCTCAACCTACAAAAATCATTTTCAACCCATTTACTTAGGAACGGGTCGATTTCGGTTAATTTTGATCTCAAACGGGTCAGATAATAATGTGTACCTAAAAAAGGGCGATTTTTCCCTTTATTCAAATATATAAATTATTATAGTAGCAATAATATTTTGTAATCTATTTAATGTGTTAAATGATATTTTGTAAAAAAATGACCCGTTTTAAACCCGTTACCCAAATAAATAAAAAAGAAGTACCATATACTCCGAATCTGGCATTCTCGTATTTTCTGTTAAATCATCAAACTGCATTCCTTCACTA
Organism: Calendula officinalis; assembly: GCA_963853835.1. Taxonomy (NCBI): domain Eukaryota; kingdom Viridiplantae; phylum Streptophyta; class Magnoliopsida; order Asterales; family Asteraceae; genus Calendula; species Calendula officinalis. The sequence continues at coordinate 79,164,048 of OY970823.1, forward strand.
TTTTTCATATTTGAAGCATTATAATTCGGTTGCAAATATACCGATTCTGACCCGATAATTTCTTTTTCTCCATCTTCAATAAAAGTAGTTCTAGAATCCACCTGGCTTCTAGAAGCATCATCTGGAAACTGTGAAACGTTATAAACAGCAGAAATTTCTTCTTCGACTTTTTGAAGTCCCGATAAAAACGCAAGATGATCTTGATCGATTAAAGAAACGTCTTTTTGTCTAAATTCATCTCCCGCCAATTTCTGAAAATAAGACCAATGTTTCGGTTCATGATTTTCTATATTCATACTCATTCCTACACCATCTTGTGGTAAAACACCAATTCCATGTGAATCTTCAGAAATCGCACGTGCAAAAACATCAGAAAGAAAATCGCGAGGAAATCGGTCGTTTATATCGATCAAAATATCTCCACCGGTGCCTGCGCTAGTCGCCGGAATTTTCGCCGGAGCAGGTGCAGGTGCGGGATAACGGCGGTGCACCACCGGTTGTGATCCGGTGTCTTTCGGTTCATCATCAGTAACGTGTTCTTTATCTTCAACATTTTCACGGGTTGATTTTGATTTTGATTCTGATTCTGAGATGAAATCTTGAGGGCCAGATTCTGATTGTAAATGGGTCGCTAGTAATTGTGACCCGAGTGAATCGTCTGACTTGGTCAACCGATTCATTTCTGCGGGCCCGCGTGGAATTCTTTCAGAATGATAAACACGTGACGGTTGTTGTTGTTGTTGTACAGGTGGCTCAAGATAACTCAAATCAATTAAATCAGACCGTGAATTATCGGGCCCGAAATTTGCGGGCAAACTGCCCGATGTGCCCGAATCGGGTTCATTAGTTGTAACAGCTTTTGCCACGTCATTCATTTTAGGTTTTGGAGGAAGTTTTCCATCTGCCACATCATCTCTCGGTGATCTAACATTCGGTTGTTTCACTTCTTGTTTAATTACACTTTCGCCCTTCGGTTTTTCGTCCTTTTGTGGCTGTCGGGTTTGCATAATTCCTTCGTTATTCAGTGGAACCAAAGTTTCAACAGGTGTGATATTTAAATTTAAATTCAAATTCAAATTCGGTTCTGTAATTTGCATTTGGTTACGGTTTTCATAAACCATTGCAGGAGTAGATACTGGCGTCGAAGTCAATTGTGATGTGTTGTTTCTAATAAAGTCAAGATTTTGACTTTGACTTTGACCATCAAGCTCGGTCAAATTATTCGTTGAAGAATTCATCAAATTGTGCATATCAGATTCCCGTCTTGACCCCATATCCATCCCGTTAACCGCAACAACAAATTGAAATTCATTATCATTGCCAGAATTTGCATCAGTGAAATTAGTATCATCTAGATCACTTAAAGAAAATAAAAATAACCGAAGTTTTTGTGACCCTTCACCTACCCCTAAAATACTACATTCTTCCATCATATTTTGTATATCTTCATCTGACGAAACCGAAACTAAAGCATCAAGATCTTCACCAGGAAGCTGATATTTTATAGCATAAGTTTCTATATATATTTCTATAACTTTTTGGCGTAATTCATGCCAATAAATATCCTTTTTTATACGTATAATTCGCGTATTTCCTCCAACATATCTAAGTTTTCCATCACTTGGTCTCGGTAATATTTTACCACCAAAACTACATAAAATTTTAATCTTTGATGAATTATCAGATGCATTTGAAGAAGCTAAAGATAAATTATTTTCAAGATTTTTGGAACCCCGTTCTACAATATTAACCATGGATAAATCCGACCCGCTTTCGGACCCGGTATGGCTAATACCTAAAATACCCTTTAGTTCTAAGTAGCCAGATTGACGGCTAGGATCGCCAGCTGGATACGGGACAAATGGCATTCTAGGGTTTACTCGATCCCGCATGAATTCTAGGGCAAATTCTTCACCTGTTCGGATTGAATAATTCAACACGGGTTTTACAGAAGCAGATCTAGGGTTTGCATTTTGGAAGCTTTGAGATGAAGGTATAGATTCGGTGTTTTCGGGATGAATTGGGTTGTATTGGATATGGCTATCGCTTTTTGATTGTTCCATTGTATAAAGTATCGATTTTGACCTCTATCAAAAGTCAGAATTGATGGTGATGAATCATGAGTTCATAATACTATAGTGCCAACTATACGGTTTATATAAACAGATATGAATACTTGACTGTATGTGTTTGATGAACAGCTTTCGGGTTGATATAATGAGCTTCAAACCTTCAGAAAATAATCAATAACAAATTAGCATTCATCTAACCACGTAAATTACGATTATGGTTGTTAATTGATCATATATCACGCAGTTTACATGTTTATCTAATATTAATTTATTTTCCTATTTCTACCAAACATCAATTTGCAACTTTTTGTTTAGATATGCTAAAATCGTTCGTGTGAAATTAATTTGAATACATAAAAGCTATCAACTTCTCCAATTTGTTCAAATCGAGCTGATTTCCACCCATTAACATGAATACTGTCAAAATTAGGGCAAAATAAACTCCCGAAATTAAAATACTTAATAGCTTCAACAGCACACAAAGTTCATACTTTTTAGAGGTTAATTTGTGCTCATAAACTTAAAAATCAGAACAATTGGTTTGATGAACACACAGGATACTAGAATGCAAGTGAAATTAACAGGATCGATTCAATAACCCCGTCGATTCTAAGAACATTAGATCTGAACTGCCGTAATTCAGTTATTCAACTAAATCGATGAGAAAAACAAAAAAAAAAGTAGTAAATCAGAGGATAGATCATATACCTAGTTTAACAAAGCAGCATCTGGTTGTGATTTATTGATTGAGTTATACTGATGTCACTCAACCCTAGTATAATTTTGGAATCGTCTATTTTTGGGGGAAATGTGAAATTGGGATTTTTGAGGGTTTTTGTTGTTTGTTCATATCAAGTCAAACGATCAAATCATCCATGAATATGTTACAATATCGTTTTCTTTCATCGATGGCATCAAGTATTTTTCAATCGTTTAAAAATCATACTTCCTCCGTATCAAAATAAGTGACACAAATTGAATTACATTTTTTTGAGATAAAAGATTAAAATAGAGGTTAAAATAGGTTAAAGTACATAGTTAGTGGAAAAGGGGTCCCACTTTTCTTGAATAAAGTGATATTAATAAATTTTAAAGGTAAAAGTAAGGGTATAAGGATAATTTCACTTTATTAAAGTGGATAGTTAGTAGGTATGGGTCCCATTATTTTTACCAAATAAGAAAAGTTTTCAAAGTGTGTCACTTATTTTGATATGCCCTAAAATAGAAAGTATGTCACTTATTTTGATACGGAGGAAGTATATTTTTATACGAGTTTGGTTAATGACATGTATAAATTGTTTATACTTTTATTAATTATTGTACAAATATTGATGTATGTTTAGCTTTTTTATTGACAGTTTTTTGGGTTGTCATTATCAATTTTCTTTTTTATATTATAGATTTGTAGTTATAATTCTTGGATTTTATTTTGTTTGATGGTAGTGATATTGGGTCCTTTTTTTATATGAATACAAATTATTACAATAAACAATTTTATGCATGTATATAAAATGTCTGCCAATGATATTGTCGTTTTGAAGAAACCATTGGTATGATTGCGTCAATTTGCTTCCGCTGGTTGGCCACTAAGTTTCAATACGAGAGAAGGGACGAAAAGATGAGATCCATGTGAATAAAAGTGACTATTTTATGTGGATATATTTTTTATGTATCTTATAATGTGCAGAGCCTAAGATATTAAGTGAATGTGTATTGTTGATAGAGCTGTGTCAGTATTGAGTCGATCCAACTAACCTGTTTATTAAACATAGTGGGCTCTAGTCGATGACAACTTAAATGGATCGAAACGCCAACCTGTTTTAGTTAGTAAAAATATATTTCAAAATATATATTTTATAGTTTATGAGTTTCAAATTAATTAATAATTGTATAAAAAAGTATAATGACTACTTTGTAACTTATGTGTTTTGGTATTTTATTATATTTGTGGGATAACAATACATTTAGATTTGTGTTTACCCGTTTGACTCACTAACATGTTTAACCCATTTGACTCAGTAACTTATTTAACCCGTTTAATTAAACGGTTTATATAGGTCGTGTTCTGATTGAAGGTAAACAAATTAAGGTTGAAATATCTAATTCGTTTTTACAAACATACTGGCTTAAAGTTGAACGTTTTAAACTTGTGAACTCGAACTGAATTACTACCCCTACTATATATTGACAGTTTGACACTAAAATAAAATATTTACATGAAAATTCACATTAATATAAATATTTACATGAATTTTGAAATGATCTCACGTGAATGGGCCGGGGCGGATGGTATGCAAGCAAGCACATGATAACCTATTGCCGTACATTACCCATAGATTCCACCACACCACAATCCATAGCGTAACAAACAAATGTACTTTTTTTTTTTAATTTTTCTTTCGGAGAGTATATTTTATTAGCAAATCACAAACGTTACAAAAATAAAAATATAAAGAGATGGGTTGGCTATATTAATTGCCTCCCGAATTACTTTCTAACAATTATTTTTATAATCTCTAATTGGATAAATATTTCGTTTCAAAACAAAATTGGATAAATATTTACTACATAATCAAAGAAATATTCAGAAATATTCTTACTCCGTACTTGTATCTTTTTAATTTGCATAAATTACATTTTTACTCCCTAATATTGTTTCTCCCGGCACAAAGAAATATAATCAAATATTTAAATGTAAATGGTTTTGGTATGTAACTAGAAATTATCATGAATACGCGTTTAATATTGGGATAAAATGGAAATGATAATGTAAATAAGTTTTTCAGATCCACTCCACTTGAAAATCAAGCCATTAATTCTGATGCACAAACCCTAACCGATATTTCCTTTATTGCTTCCAATCATTTTTTATGTCCATCCTAAATTGTTACCCAATATGTGGGTCAGTTTTTTTTCTTTTGAACAACTAACATACATACCATAATTTTACATCATTTTTGTCTATGATATGACTTGAATTTACAACCTTTTACGTCACTAGATATCGCTTGTTTGGTATGTAGTCTAGTTATATGCTTATTTTATTTAAATCTCGTAGAAGTGCTAATACGGCCCTGAGAATGAGCCTGGCATAAGACTATAGGCCTTATTGTCTTGTTGCAAAGCCTTGTTTTGGCCCATTGCAAGCTCAGTATCTCTGGCTACTAGTTAGTTTCCTTTATGTATATTTATTATTGAAATTAATTATCTTTTATTTACGTGCTATATTACTCCATTAAACAACAAATTTTGATAGCGATGACGTTGAATAAGTAAGTAAACAAACAATCAGCATCTCGGACTTATATTATATTCAGGAAAAAATATTTAACATTTGAGGTACATTAAAAATATTAAATAACAAACCAAAAGTGAATATATAAATCAAAATAAAAGCATATAGCTTATTTATGGTGTGTTTGGCAGAAGTTACTTAAAGAGGATTTTAAGTTATATAAATTTTTATTCCGATTCAAATGGAATGATATATTATTAATTTCATAATTTTAAGTTAAAATGACTGTAACTAGTATTATTAGATTAAATTAAATTAGATACTTAATGGTGAATGAATATTATATTTTAAATAAAACGATGTTAATATTGTTTAACGGTAAGAAGTAAAAATATGATTTCACTATATAAAAGGAGATACTTATCATATGTAAGTTTGACTGTCGTGTAATAAATAAGATAAGAGTTTGGCTAACTCATGCCCTTAGGACATGAGATAAAAGTCATTTACTAATCTTGAACTTTCCAAAAATGTATAAATAATCATTAAAGAACTTCAGTTTTTATTAATTCATGAGATTTATTAAATGTAATTTGAATTAAATAAAAAAATTTGTTGTTCATTAAGTGTCTCTTATCTTATCCTTAGGGCATGAGTTAGAAAATCTCATAAAGATAAATATATCAAAATTTATAAGTTATTTTGAAATTAAAGGAGTATAAGTTTACAAATAGAAATTAATAAGTTTGATAACTTTCTTTAAATAAGTTATTTCAAAAAGAGAAATAATATTTAGTTTTAACATTTGGTGCTATTCATTGTTCTATCCATTTGATATAATAACATGTATAATATATTAATTTTTTCTTTTAATATCGTACATTAATTTTAATATATGTCTTTATCTAATGAGGAGAACTAAAAGTTACAAATAATAGGACTAAAATGTCTTTATTTAAAACTTTTTAAAAAAAATATGTGAGAAATTAATTTAAATTCTTTTATTTTTGAAAAAAATGGGCGAGATTTACAAGGATGCAAGCAAAGAGCATGGTTAGGTAACATTCCACAAAACGACACTTTTTTGACATCAGAAACAAAGCCCACGTCACTCCGACCAACTCCCAATTCTCCGGCAAACGACAAAAACGAGATCTTTCACCACCACCGCCACCGGCGCCGCCTCTTCCACCACCGCCACTGCTACCCCGACGTCGGCCTTTTTGTCTACTTTCACAAATAGCTGTAAGAACCATCCACATTACCTGCCACCTGCCCTCCCTTGATAATCTCCGTCAACCTTCACTATTTTAATACTCCATTTATATATAATTTATATTTATATTTGTATGCATATATAAATATAAATATATATATTTTATAAACCCCAAACTCTCTTTCTTCTCTCTCTCTCTAGGGTTTTGAATTTTGTTCCACCAACCAACCGGCCAACCCACATTCATGGCGTTTTCATCAATTCTCCGGCCAACCAACCTTCCGTCGGTTCTCGACTCATCTCGTCAGTCATTACAATCGATCTCAGCTCCTCCATTCGCTACTCGATCATCGGTAAACCTTCAATCCACCGTTTTTGGTGCTGCAGTTTCCGTAGAATCATCGTCTCCACATTTGAGGTTTGAACTTTTGTCCGTATACGATAATAATTCAATAAATTGTTTCATTTTGTAATCAGTTGTTTATTGTATCGTGTAGGAAATCTCACGCACGATGTATAGTTCCGATTAAAGCTACTGCTACTCAGATACCACCTACTATTTCGAGTAATAATTTTTTTTTATAACGTTTTATAGCATGCCTACCATGTGTTCGATGTAATGCTCAAGTGAGCTGTTTTTTCACCTTTTGTCTAATATAATTGTACCTAATTTTGTTTTTCTTAGAGTCTGGTAACAGCGGGAAGACCAGGGTTGGAATCAATGGTATGTCTTTCTCAATGTTATAAGATTTTTACCTTATAATCATAGCTAATTTTGTTTGTTATATCCATAGAATTAAAGATCAGAATTGTGTTAATTTAAATCTTGTAGGTTTTGGAAGAATTGGAAGATTGGTATTGAGAATAGCAACATTTAGAGATGATATTGAGGTTGTTGCAGTCAATGATCCTTTTATTGATGCTAAATATATGGTAAGGACTTCTTTAGATTAGTCAACATTTTGACCTTTTTAAGTCAAACTATTAGAATTTGATGTTGTAAATTAAATTTTTGGCATAATATGATTTATTTATTTCAGGCGTACATGTTGAAGTATGATTCAACTCATGGCTTATTTAAGGGAACCATTAATGTTGTTGATGAGTCCACTTTGGATATCAACGGGAAGCAAATAAAAGTGACAAGCCAAAGGTATTCATACTGTTTTTATATATTTTTATATATTTTTTGGTTCTAAACATTGACTTTATTTGACCAGAGACCCATCAACCATTCCTTGGGGTGATTTTGGAGCTGATTATGTTGTAGAATCTTCCGGTGTTTTTACAACACTTGATTCAGCTTCAGCCCACAAGAAGGTAAAAGTGAAACCATGGATCTTTCTTCACCATTTTTTCTTAAAACGGGTCGATAACGGGTCAAACTGGTCAATGTGCAGGGTGGTGCTAAAAAGGTGGTGATTTCGGCTCCATCAGCTGATGCTCCAATGTTTGTTGTAGGAGTAAACGAGACCACATACAAACCAAACATGGATATTGTATCAAATGCCAGCTGTACCACTAACTGTTTGGCTCCTTTGGCCAAGGTACAAAATTTTGAACTTTTTTTTATCTATATTCCCAGTCATTAATGTTTATCGTTATAAATAGATCAACATTTGTAATCAAGATTATATCTTTTTAATGGGTTAGTTAAAATCTTGTTGAAATGCTACTTTTTGAACAGGTGGTTCATGAGGAGTTTGGTATTGTTGAAGGTTTGATGACAACTGTGCATGCAACCACAGGTCTGTCTACCTCTTAATTAACCCATGTTTTGCATTATTAAAATATATATTTTTTAATTTTTTTAAATATATTTATATATTTATGTGTATTATTTTATTTGATTAGCTACACAAAAAACCGTGGATGGACCTTCAATGAAGGATTGGCGTGGTGGTCGTGGTGCTGCACAAAACATCATTCCTAGTTCAACTGGTGCTGCTAAGGTACAACCATCTTCAAATTCTTTAAAAATAAAATTTATATTATAAAGAATTTTACCATTTTTTTTATTTTTTTATTTGTTCATAAAAATTCAGGCTGTAGGGAAGGTGTTACCTGAACTAAATGGAAAACTCACGGGAATGGCATTTAGGGTTCCAACAGCAAATGTTTCTGTTGTGGATTTAACTTGTCGACTTGAGAAAAAAGCTTCTTATGAAGATGTTAAAGCTGCAATAAAGTACACTTACAAAACTATTCGACTTTTTTATTACTATTTTTATTATAATTTTTTAAATGTTTGTTTTTGTTATTAAAGGTATGCTTCTGAGGGTCCTATGATTGGAATTCTTGGATACACCGATGAAGATGTTGTTTCCAATGATTTTGTTGGTGATTCCAGGTTATTTAAGTTGATTTTTTATATTAAATTTTCTTGGAAAAATTACTCAAATAACCAAAATTAAATGGGTCTTACTCTTACCCGATTTTGACCACGTTTTTGGAAACTCATACAAAATAACCAACGATTTCGCGCACAAATCAAAGTAATTTATAAAGCTTTGTAATTAAGCATAAAAGTGTATTTTTTGAATATATTTTCAAAAAGCCAAAAGGTAAGTAACCATTAGGATCAATATAAATGCACTTTTTTTGCGAGAACATGCAAATTTTTATATATTTTTCGCGTAATGCATATAATTTTTCCGAAGTAAAGCTGCGAAATTTATGGTTATCTTAATATGTGTTTGTAAAAAGGTGGTCAAAATAATGCAAGACGTTGCATTCTGGTCATTCAATTAATTTTCCAATATTTAAGAATTAATATATTTTGTGATTCTTGGTTTTCTTATATATAATGTGGTTTTAACAGGTCAAGTATTTTTGATGCAAAAGCGGGAATAGGGCTAAGTGCATCATTTGTGAAGTTGGTGTCTTGGTATGACAATGAGTGGGGTTACAGGTACACAAACACATTTTTCTCTTTATTATTATTATTATTATTATTATTATTATTATTATTATTATTATTATTATTATTATCCTTTTTTTGAATAAAAAACAATCTGGTGCGGTCACCCCAGGATAACCTGTTATAAATGGGAATACCCTTAAAGTTGAAAAATAAAGAAATAAAAATCCTTTTTTTTAAATGTGTCTAATTATGGTCCATCAGTTTGCGCGTGGGTTAGATGGGGCGATTTTGACCCGTTTCCTTAAATTGGGTTGATATGGTCATATGGGTAACCATTAATTAAAACTTTGCTAATATGAAAATGGGTCGAAAGTTGCATAAAGTATTAGTAATAGTACTATGTTATTATTTGAAGGGAAATTGCAGATTCTTCCCGTTTTTAAGATTGTAAATTTATTATGTCAAATTGAAGAATATTTGGGTCCCTAAGTTTATCAAAATATAAACTTTCTTCCCTAAGCTTGCCAAGAATTGAAACTTTTACTTATTGGTACTCCACATTGTCAAATTTGGAATCTTGTTTAATACATTTTTGATTTTATTCGGACAAGAAACTGTCGGTGGGCCGGTCTGACCCATATTATAAATGACCCGTTTTGACCCGTTACCCAACCCATTTTAATTGATTGTGTGTAGCAACCGAGTCTTGGACTTGATAGAGCATATGGCGTTGGTGGCAGCTGTCAACTAAAAGTTCTAAATTCACGTTTTGTGTAGAATCGAACTGATGATTTTATGTTTGAATCAAAGGTAGTTGATATCGCCATATTAAAAAAAAAACATGATACAAACATGCAAAATAAAATAAAAACGTGGTTGGGCATTTGGCACGTGTGATTGTTTTTGGCATGGCCGAAAGTGTACAATGAGTTTACCTGGGAATTTCCGCCTGTTTACTTAGCAAATTATTTGATTTGATTTAATTTAATTTATACTGTATTTAACAGTTACAAATAAGAAAATATTTGGTAAATAAGAAGCGCGTCAAATGAGTTAAACTTGTTCGATTCATTAAAAGTGTATTTGTGATTGGTTATTAAAAAAATGTTTCAGATTAATTCAATTTACAACTCATCAATAGGAAGAATTTGTAACAAAGTAATTAAAACTAAAATAAGACAATTTTTTAATTACATTTAATAATCAATTACGTTACCACAACTCTTAATTACGCATAAACTTTTTTAGCACCAACATGTTTGTGAATTTTTTTTGATAAACCCTATTAAGGGTATTCGAAAACAGGGATTTAGGAGTTAGTTTTTTCTTCTTCTAAATCATTCTTAAAAGCTAATAATAAAACCTAAAACTAGACAAGTATTTATAAAAACACCCCCTCACCGAGGAGGAGGAGGAGGGCAACCACGGCTGGTTGATCATAGAATTCTTTGCTTCACATGTTTACCGTCAGCTAAGATAGAGGAAATGAAGGTCTAAAGACATGCACCAACATCACAATTATTATTTAAACAACCTCAATTTATTGATTTAAACAAAAAACAATATTATTTTTGTCTAAATCAAAATTACAACAAAAATTTAACAATGAAATATGATGTTGATTTATAATACGTAGTAATTCTTTCATATTTATTTATGGGTTTGTCTAACTCATGCCCTGAGATAAGAAGTGTTTAATGAACTCAAAATTTTCTTATTTCGTATTATTAAATTCTATTTTTTACATGTATTCAATGCACTTGTATATAAGAATGGTAAATTTGGTTCATTAAACACTTTTTATCTCATGCCCTTAGGGCATGAGTTAGAAAAACCTTTTATTTATTTATTTGATTAATAAAAGTGTCTAAATTAAATGAGAAGATTAGTGAAGAATAATTAGTTTATTCTACTTCCTCCGTATCAAAATAAGTGACACACTTTCTATTTTGGGGTGTATCAGAATAAGTGACACACTTTAAAAACTTTTCTTATTTGGTAAAAATAGTGGGACCCATACCTACTAACTATCCACTTTAATAAAGTGAAATTACTCTTATACTCTTACCTTTACTTTTAAAACTCATTAATATCACTTTATTCAAGAAAAGTGGGACTCATTATCTACTAACTATAACTTTAATCTATTTTAACCTCTACTTTAATCTTTTACCTCAAAAAACGTGTAAGCCAATTTGTGTCACTTATTTTGATACGGAGGAAGTATATTTAATTATTTTATAGATAATATAATAAAATAAAAAATGTAAAAGAAAATAATTTTTTCTTTTAATTAACAAATATTGCAAAATTTAAACATACCTTTCTTCTTGTACAACGAGTCTCTTTTGACATAAACAACAGTGAAAGTCAGGTTAGTCAGCTCTTCCATTACCAGCCAGCCGCCACCACCATTTAAATACTCCAAAACAGAGCTTTTCTTTCACGCCAAAAGCCACTTTTTTCTAGGGTTTACATACACCCCTAAATCAGCACCAACAACAACATTTGAGATCTCTCACCAACCCACATTCATGGCGTTTTCATCTCTAATCAGATCCGCAAACCCTTCACCTGTTCTCCAATCATCTCATCAATCACTAGCAAACCCTACATCGTTGCAGGTATCATCTGTAAAGTTTCCGTCAATCGTGTTTGATGCGGCTGTTTCTGGCCAATCTTCGTCTTTACAGTTGAGTTTTTTGTTTGTGTCTGTGTTTTAGCTCTTTTTTATAGTTTATATCGATAATTAATCAACTTTTTTATTAATTTAAAATTGGTTCGATAATTACGCAGGAAGTCTCGTCCATGCAGTATCAATCGAATCAAAGCTACTGCCACCCAGACACCAATTACTGTTTCAAGTAAGCAATCGTACAAGCGTTCATAGCATATCAGCATGCACTCCATCTGTTTGATGAAATGCTCAAGCCAATTTTTATATGTTTATTTCTAACAAACTATACTTTTGATTTTTTTTAGAGTCTAATACCGGTGGGAAGACCAGAGTTGGAATCAATGGTATGCTTTCTCAAGATTAAGCTTACTTAAACACCCCTGAATGAAAATGGGATTTTTAAAATCTTAATTATCTGATAATCAGTAATCATTGTTTATGTTTGTGGTGGAATTTAAATCTTGAGTTTGAATATTTTAGGTTTTGGAAGAATTGGAAGATTAGTATTGAGAATAGCCACATTTAGAGATGATATTGAGGTTGTTGCAGTCAACGATCCTTTTATTGATGCTAAATACATGGTAAGGACTTCTTTAGATTAGTCAACATTCTGACCTTCTTAAGTAAAAATGTAATTTGATTAAACTAACTATTAGAATTCAAAGTTCAAATCAACATTACTTGACTAAGTTTGCACAAAAATATTAATTTCAACAAAAAAATGAGTTTTTTAGCTAAATCTACAATGCTTGACTTTTTGACCGATTTTGACCACCTAATCTGATTTTGAATGCCTAACCTGAGTTTGACCGCCTAACCCTGATTTTGACCGCCTAACGCCTAATATGGTTGATTATACCTAAAACGGCCACCTAGGCTGATTTCTGAAACAGTGGCATTTTTGTCAACCACTTTAAACTGCTTTTTTCATTGTTTTTTTGGGTGACATTTTTGATAAGTAACTGTTAAATAACTGCTTTTTTCAGGCTTACATGTTAAAGTATGATTCTACTCATGGCCTATTTAAAGGAACCATCAAGGTGGTTGATGAAACCACCTTAGAAATCAATGGGAAACAAATAAAAGTAACTAGTCAAAGGTAATTTTTATATAGTCTTTTGTTGTTAAATATCATTATTGTTTTTTACTTTTAAAAATATTATTTTGTGTAATTAATTTTAAATATTATCATCTGTGTTTAGAGATCCAGCAACCATTCCTTGGGGTGATTTTGGAGCTGATTATGTTGTAGAATCTTCTGGTGTTTTTACAACACTTGATAAAGCTGCTGCTCATAAAAAGGTACACCACCTGAGTTTGGTTTACTAAAAATGTGCCAAATAATTAAAAATTGGCTAAAAAACAGTTCACTTTATTATTAGTTTTAATCATTTTGAATACATTAATTATGTACAAAAAAAAAAAAAAAAAAAAAGTGCTAAAAAGTGTTTGGCATGCACATAAAATTTACTTTTTTGACCTTTATCTATTTTGAGCTGTTACACCCAACTGCTCATTTTGCCAACTTTATTTAAAGTTATAAAAGACGTTTGTACCCTCAGGTTTTATATTTTTTGGGTTTAAATTTTCAGGGTGGTGCTAAAAAGGTGGTGATTTCAGCTCCGTCAGCTGATGCACCAATGTTTGTTGTAGGAGTAAACGAGACCACTTACAAACCGAACATGGATATTGTATCGAATGCCAGCTGTACCACTAACTGTTTGGCTCCTTTGGCCAAGGTACAATTTTTCAAACTTTTTTTGCAATTTTTGTTTATCTAAATTTCCAATCTTTAATCTTTATTTTATAAATACTTAAATAGATCAACAATTATTTATCAATATATTTTTTAATCGGCGAGTTAAAATCTTGTTGGAATGCTACTGTACAGGTGGTTCATGAGGAATTTGGTATTGTAGAAGGTTTAATGACAACAGTGCATGCAACCACAGGTCTGTCTGCCTTTATTTTTTATTTAAAAGTATTGCAACTTTTCTACATCGTGTTTTAATTTATGATACAAAAAACATTATTTTTAATTAATTAATTATTTTTTTTCTTTTAGCAACACAAAAAACTGTTGATGGACCTTCAATGAAGGATTGGCGCGGTGGTCGTGGTGCTGCACAAAACATCATCCCTAGTTCAACTGGTGCTGCCAAGGTACAACAATTTTCAATTTTTTTATTGATGATGTCATCATTTTTTTAATATGAAATAACTAAAAAAAGTTACTATTAACTCCCTACTCGATGTTAATTCAATGTTAAAGAGTTAAATTAATTTTAAATAAATTGACATATAATAAAAAATTATAAATAACAAAAAATAATTCATGTAACAAATTACATCATTTAAAAGATATCTTCAATACATTCAAAATGAACCCAATATTCACATGTTATTGATGCTAGTTTTTTGTTACAATTTATAAGAAAAGAAAATAACTCATTGTTGAACAATAAGATTTTATTTAACTACTGAATTTTACCATAATTATTTATTTGTTTGTTTTATTATTAAAATTCAGGCTGTAGGGAAGGTGTTACCTGAACTAAATGGAAAACTCACGGGAATGGCATTTAGGGTTCCAACTGCAAATGTTTCTGTTGTGGATTTAACTTGTCGACTTGAGAAAAAAGCTTCTTATGACGATGTTAAAGCTGCAATAAAGTAAACTTTTTAAAATATTCGACTTTTTTTTTTACTTCTTTTTAATTATTATTTTATTGGTTGTAATTTTTTAAATAATTGGTTTTCGTTATTGAAGGTATGCTTCTGAGGGTCCTCTGAATGGAATTCTTGGATACACCGATGAAGACGTTGTTTCCAATGATTTTGTTGGTGATTCCAGGTATACATATTTCATAGTATTTAATTATTTATGTAATATTTTGTATACAAGTTTCTTTTTGGGAACTTTTGTTAAATTCGCCTTTATATTTTTTTTAAAATGACTAGATAATAAATCAGCAACCTTTATTGAATAAGCTGAATATATGTAATCCCAAACACCCCATTAATGAGGTTTAATTATTTTATTTTATTTTATAAAATAATGTAAAAGTATACATTTGTCCAAAACTCCAAATATATAATGTGTACAGTAAGGAGTAAACGTTTTTTTAATCAGGGGGTAGTTATGTACATTTAATAAAGTTAAAGGGGTAAGAATATTTTTTTTAAATTGCTCTTTACTTCATATTTTGGACAATACTAACCGGTATTTAGATTTGATATTTCATACTTTGAGATTTTTAATAATAAGTTAAATATCTCGTGTTTTAATTATTTAAATTTGTAATATTTATACACAGGTCGAGTATATTTGATGCAAAAGCAGGAATAGGGCTAAGTGCATCATTTGTGAAGCTGGTATCTTGGTATGACAATGAGTGGGGTTACAGGTACATAAATTTTCAAATACATCTTTATCTTTCTCTATTTGTCAAATTTAGTCCTTATGAATTCAGGCTCACATTTTTAGTCCTTTTCCATTCGATTTTGTGCAGCAACCGTGTGTTGGACTTGATAGAGCATATGGCATTAGTGGCTGCTACCATCTGAGGATCTTTTATTTTTATTTTTGTCATATGAAAACAGGATTATGATTTAATGGTGGTTAATTTGCCATGAATCAATATAAACTTAGGAAATAAAGGATTTTATACGGTTGGCGTATGCGATCAGATTACTTTGTAGCCTTTTTGTTGTTTATTAGTCACCAAATTTTGTTGTTTTATCGTCACTTTCATTTCATTTTATTTCTATTCAAATGTGATATACTGAAGGTAGTGATTTTGACTAATTTACTTGCAAACAGGCTGATTGGACTATCTCATTAGTAGCTTAAATACAATATTTTAAAAACCCAGTTTAGATCGGGAAATGAATATCATGCCGAACTGAATAAACTCTGTTAATATTTTAAAGAAGTGAGATCTTGTGAGTACTCAAAAAACGGTGAGGACTCGCGAGGACACCTCAAAAATATTCCAAAAAATTTCGAAAAAAATATATATAACTCCTCATGGTTATTACTACATTTGACCAAAAAAAAATTTTGAAAAAAAAATCATGATCCACTTTTTTGCGGATCATAACAAGATCTATATTTTTTTTGTGAATCATTATTATGATCCATATTTTTTTTTTGGATCATTTTTTAAAAAAATTGTTTTTTTGTATCTTATATGCTGTGATTTTAATGTTTAAAAAAGAAATTTTTTGAAAAAAGTTTGTTTTGGATCATTTTTAAAGTTTTTTTTGGAGTCCTCACCGGATCCGGACCCATATTTTAAAAACCCAGGTTGGTTATTTTTATTTAATCTCTATTTTAGTATGGGATAATTTCATATACATCTTTGCAAACTTCTAATATTACGTATATATATCATTCTTTGTTATTACTTCTGATAGATTTAGAGTTTTATTTAATTTTTATGTTTTAGAGTTTGTAATATTATATTTGTAGTTGAATGTTAATTGTTTGGTATCTTTATCACTAGAATTGGAACTTAAAATTGTTAATTTTGTTTAAAAATAGTTTCTAATTATTTTTAGATTTATTATAATATTTATTTTGTAAGTTTTAGACTTTCTTTTTGACATTTACACCCGCTTGTTTCGCCATCAACAAAATTAATTAATTTGTGTAAAAAATTAATAACCAAGTAATAGTTAAACATGTTTTAACCATGTTGGCTAGTAACGTGTCCTGAGAATTCCACTTTTTCATAAGCATTTTAACTAGCTATAATATCAAAATGCAAGAGAAAATCCAAACAAATTTCGAAAAAAGGTAACATATTCTACAAAGAAAGTAAATTACAAATACACATAAAAACAACCATTTCGATCATCAATAACAATAAACGGTTATACTTTCTTTTTTGTGTTTAACATATAACATATGACCTGTTTCTTAAACAATGGATCGGATCAATGTAGGGCTAAAATGGTCAAAACAAATCGAGCATTTGACCAAATTAAAGTCAACAAATCATCATTTAACCTTTTGTTGAATTACACCGTTCTCTATTAGGTACTCTACAAATTCATCAATTAAATATGGCCAAGCACCTTCAGCATCATAATTTGATAGTGTGGGGTCCACACTCTGCACAAAAAAACATAATTTAGCAAAACAAATTCGTCAAGCTCGATGACCAAACTAACGAAAGCTGAAACAAAAAGGTGAAACAAAAAGGTAGAGATTGCAAGATGAAATCTCAGCCACTCATCTTAGTAATCATTCAGAATAATCACATATGAATAAGACAATCTTGTCTTACATGATCATATGTATATAATACTTATTCACATATGAATAAACCAATACTCACAATCTCAAGCTTTTTGATAAACTCAAAGTAACTCTCCCATATATATATGTATATATATTATATATATACACATATATGTATACAATATACAACATCCCTTATTAAAATGATATAACTTTTTTTAACTATATTTGACACTAAATATGTATAAATTCAATGATGCATGAATTTTAGGCATTAAATCTTACTCTTGCAAATTCTAGTAGTTGAGACCAAGTGTCTCGAGAAATAGCTTTATTATGTCGTGCCTGAAAAATGGGAAAATAACAATATATGTAATCATCGTATCACAACAAATGTTAAAAATAAATAAATAAGAAGGTCAAATAACAAACTTTATGCTACCTGTAAAAACTGGCACCAATGTTCAACTAATGGCCATTGTTTTTCTTCAAACAACAATTGCCACATGCCTATTGCTGTATCCAATGCCAGCGACTTCTGACCCTAAAATCACAAAATTTTACAAAAATATTATATATATACAATGTTACTATGAGGTTTAATACTTTAGAAAGGAAGTAGTTTTTATAGATTCATTAACCCTTTTTACAATTATTTAATTAATATTTCATCTCACAGAACTATTCAGTTAATATATGTGTATAATAAGTACCTTCTCCTTTGCCCATCCAAATGCAAAATTATAGATCTCCTTAAATTTTTCTGCAGTAAAAAGATACAATATTAGAAATTAAAAATAATATAATTTATATTCAATTTTCAGCAATCCAACTATCCAAGTGTTAATGACTATAGTTAATGTACTTTTGAAATAATGATTTAAAAAAAAGCTAAAATATAATATGTACGATCATCTTTCAGCTCAGAACGCATAAATGGTATCTTTTCACGGAATTTTTCCAATGAATCTATCCTGTAAAAAAATTAATGATAAATAAAGTTTAGTAAATTTTTATTATATAAATTTCAACGGATAATAAATAAACTTTATTTACCCAAGAGACTGCAAGCCACCAACAAATTCCTGCTTCGAGAATTCACACATGGTAGCAGCCTTCATGTGCCATGAAACAACCAACTGAAACAATTTTATAGGTCCATTAACTTTTATTTATCTAAATATAACTTAATTAAAATACTCTTTAAAGACTGTTTCCTTTAAAAAGATTATATGTTAATTTTATGGAAATGTGAATTTTGTAGTTAAAGTACAATAATTTATGCATAATAAGTGGAATTTTTTTAATATATATACACCTTTACATACCATAACAATATCTTGTGGATCCACCTGTTAAAAAGAAAACAGAAATTAGTATAGCATTAATTACATAACGACAAAAGGTTAAATCTTTAATGAGTAACTTATTATACATTAAATTAAAAGCTAATTAAACTTAATGATTATTAGTTTAAGTAAATGTAAGATGTAGTTAGTTACCTGAAGATCATTGCAAAGAGTACTAATACCATCAGCCATAATCATATCAGCATAAGGATCTATAAAAAGAAAGATCAACACACACAAAATTAGGAATTATTAATAATATAGACATATAGTTACTAAAAATGTAAATAAAAAATAAAATAGGTAAATATAGATATACCTTTGTATCTATTATAAAGTTCCTCTAAATGTCTTGTGTCTGTATATGATGATTTAGAATGAGGCTGGCTGTAAAAGATATCAAATGCTCCATCCAAATGCCAATCACTAGCCTTTAACGCTTGTAGAGCAATTTTTTCACTGTACATAGAAAATAATAAAAAAAGCTAAATAAAATTAAACAAGCTAAATATAACTAAATTATTAATTAAAAAAATGATAAATCTATTACAAGAAAATAGACGAGTAATACACATCTCACATATATGCAATCTTAATGGTCATCTCATACTAGGTAAGAAGCTTTATTTAGGGTTTTTTTGTCCATTTTTTGGAAAAATCAGAGCATCGTTAATTAGTTCCTATAAATCACTTTAATATCATTATAAAAAATAAATTAATTAATAAAAAGATCGGGTCACCTTGCCCCAGTGATAGTCATGAACTGCTGAACCTTGTCACGATGCCCTCTTCCTAATTTGTTCTGTCAATAATAACAAAAATAAAAATTAAAAGAAAATTTTAATAAATCTTTAAGCATATGCACAAATTGCTTCTTAGCTAAACAGCACTATGTTAACCTAATTACCATCTAACGCCATTAATTAGATTTCTATAGCAGATAACTATTTCTAAGCCTCAAAGCCGGCCTAAATTAAGTAACTTTTTATATAAAAGTATTTGAATGCGATAAATTAGTTAGTTTTATTGTCCATACATAGAAAGGAGACATTTTTATGAAACTGAGTATATATTAACAGCTGGAGGTTGATGTATCCAAGTTCGAAAATATCAATCTAAATGATTGTATACCTTAATCATAAAATTACCTTGAATCAAATTGCTTTCATGTAATCAAACATAAATATATATGGTTTCAAGTGAACACAAAATCAATCCCTAAATTGGTAAGAACATAACAAGCAAAAGATTGATGACCACATTGATGCCAACAGGTAAATAACAACATATTAAAAAAATCAATGAAAATTTGAGGAATAAATCATTGGGAGCTGTGAAAAGCAATTTTTATCCATACAGAACAATTTCATATCAAAGGACAATCATCTCTTAATGGGAGGGGTGACATGCAAATTGTGGTAAAAGGAAAGTAAGGGAATGATTGTCTTTGATCAATGGTCTGTGCATGCTTATTATAAAGAATCAGATTCAAAATCACTTTAGTTATAGGAAATAACACCGATTTGGCTAAAATCACATCCATAAACTTCAATGAAGATCAATTTTTTATCGATCTATCGATTCCGATGAGCTAATTAACGATATCGAAGTACACAGGAATAATTTATTGAGAAATTAAATAAAATCTATAAAAGGAAATGAAGATAAGTGCAGAATTATAGGCTACAAACGAAAAATTGTAATTGCTAACGATGACTGACCATTTTGAGATTGCTGACGAAACCCTAATCACGAATAGCTAGAGCTGATGATGTAGTGACCACCAAAATTAGGGTTTCGTATCGCAGGGCTTCTGATTCCCTCTCGACACTACTCAATTTATCTCAATTTAGCAGCTAGAAACCTGATGTAGGACCGATTTTCCCCAATTCTTAAAAGAATCCGGCTTCAAGCGGTACTCAGCAACTTTATTTATTTTAAAATGTTTTATGATATTTTTGAATAGGGTCTGGATTCACATTGATCATAAAAAGACAAAACCTCCTATTAAATACTCCAGTAGTGAGGTGATATTGTTTTGTGCCTTTCTTGTGTTTTTCTTTAATTAGTTTATATCTATATATATCAAAATAAGTGATACATTTGAGAAAATACAGTTTTTTTAGATAAAAGATTAAAAAGTGCTTTAAGATGAATTAAAGTGGATAGTTAGTGAAGAATGAGTCTCACTTCTTTTGTGTTTAAAACTAAAAATAAGGATAAAAGAGTAATTTGACTTTATTAAATTAGATAGTTAGTGGATATATGTGGTCATATTTTTTTTTACTAAATAAAGTAAGTTTTAAAAGTGTATAACCTATTTTGTTTCACCCCTAAATAGAAAGTATATAACTTTATTGATACGGAGGTAGTATAATAAATACTTCTAATATAAATATATATAGATATTTGTTATATATATTTTTAATATTACCTATTAATTACTTTATACTTACATGATAAGAACATAAAAGACATAGATATATATTGACAGATACAATATTAGATTTATATTACATCAATAATCATCAACATTCATATATGAAGTGGTATACATTATCAATTTAAGTTCTAAGTACATATGTTGTTGAGAGTTGAGACACATACAAGGTTTGCCATCCAGATGCATAATCATATATGATTATATGATATATGTATCGATACCAGGATAGGTGTACAACATATACTGAAAAATTTCCATGCATATTTAACTGTACATAGTGGCTACCAAATACGAGTGCAATTGCACATGAACCATGAGCTTGTGACTCAAGCAACCGAAACTATAAATTTTCACCCGCGATAGCACTTTTTTGGGGATAAACAAGACAGGGTCGAAAGGGTAGCGCATCAAAAAAAAAACAAATTTAACACTCTGTTTGATTATATACACCATTGAAAACACTGTGTTTAATCATATACGCCATCACATACACCAACAAGTTCCAATAACTAATTTCATAAACTTACAAGATAACTATTAATTTCATAAACATAAAAGCTAAAGAAAACCTACAAGACGCATTATGGAGCTTTTTTGTTTAGTTTGATATTTGGGTTGGACTTTGAGTTTAGATTATTCGCTCACACTTGGGGTTTTTTTTAAGATTGCTTTGCTTATTTGGTGGATTTTTCAATCTGATAATAACACCACAAATTTTTTTTTTTTTTTTTTTGCTGCAATAATAGCACAGACCACTACATAACAAATCCTCCCCTCGTAAGAAATAACATTTTTCACTATAGAGTAAACTCTAGTATATTGTTATTTTTGGGCGCGTCAATGAAATATCTAACAAAAAAAGTCAATTTTCCTCATAATGTTTGTCTGAAATGGAATAACGGTATGAAACTATGAATTCGTTATGCATTTTCCATATAATCTTTGTTTCAAACTATGAACTCATTATAACGCTTAGAAAACTAAAATCAGACGTATTTTGCATTCCGATATCAACTTAATGCTCAAATCGAGAAAATATTTTTTTTTTGGGATGCTTACAATCCTACTACAGAAGCAGCTGCAGCAACTTACTGATATATACTGTTTAAAAATTTAATTGAAAAAAGAAATGCGGTGAACGTGGATCGAACACGTGACCTTCAGATCTTCAGTCTGACGCTCTCCCAACTGAGCTATCCCCGCTATTTATATTAACCTTTAACACGCGATTCTTTATATCTTCACTTATTTGTTAAGATCTGTATACAATATTAATATCGCTTAATTATCACGAAAATGGCATCAAAATGAAAAGATACAAGACAAATATAAAAACAATGTAAATTTGATAAAACAAAATTTAAAACATATGGAGCTACCACCCGTACTAGTTCGATTTTACGAGAGGGTCCTTTCCGACACGAGAGTGTGAACGCTCGACTTTTTAAGAAACTTTATCTGGTTGTATAATTTTACAACACAAATAAAAATATATCAAATTTCAGAATTTACGCTTAAGTATTGATTCAACAATTTGGGATAATGTATAGTATTGTATACAAAGAACACCTCATTATTCGACATTTCTCATTAAAATTTATACATTCATGGCTATTAAAAATAGCATTTATAAGATGATATTAAATTAACCACACCTCAATGTGAGGTGAGAGCTTTGTATTTATACTAAACATGTTACAAAGATAACTCCTACAATAAAGGAGAGATAAATACAAGATACAAATGAATACATATTTATCTATAATACATGTTTATAGGGGTGTAAGTGAGCCGAGCTGTTCGTGAGCTACTCGAGCTCGGCTCGTTAAAAGATCGATAAAAACTCGAGTTAAACGAGTTCGAGCCGAGCTCGAGCTTAACTTAGAGCTCGTTTAATAAACGAGCCCGAGCCCGAGCTTCATACTAAGAGCTCTTTAGGCTCGCGAGCCTAAACGAGCTAAAATAGTTAATTATTATAAAAAAATATAAATACATATTACATATTTATCTAATTATGTGTATATATATATTATACATATACATATATAAAATAATATATATAAAAAAAGATTCACATCATATATTAAATATTATGATTAATTAGAAGAATTATATATTTCGTATATATGGAAGCTTAAATGAGCTTAATCGAGCCGAGCCCGAGCCTGGAAAAACCTAAACGAGTCGAGCTCGAGCTTTACACATAAAGCTCGAAACGAGCCGAACTCGAGTTCGAGCTCGGTAAAATTAAACGAGCCGAGCTCGAACCTAGTCGAGCTCGAGCTCGGCTCGGCTCATTTACAGCCCTACATGTTTATCTAATATCATTGCTCACACAAGTATGTTTGTTGTAATTCATACCAATTTCGACAAAGAAGTGCCGAATGACATAAAATATATTTAAGTTTTCCAAAACAACACCAAACCCGACAACTCTCCAAAACCAGCCCGATCCCTACTCGCTCCCCGATAAAAAAAACCACAATTATAATAAAGTAAATTATATAAATCATTCATACGAGTTAGTATGAAATTATTGATTATATCCTTAAATTGTTTTTGTTAATGTACATTCCATAATTTTAAACTTGTAATATTTTAAAGTACCAGGAAGTATATGCTAGTTTGATAAAGTAAAATATTAAATATGTGTACATACAAGAAGTATGTTCTGGTCGTAGTAGGTTTGTAAACATTATTTTACAAAAACATCATTTTATAAATAAAATTTATGTACGCTATAAAATAAAAAAATAAGTACCATATAAGATTGTAAAAACACTATAAAAACAACTATTTATCACCTATAAATAAATACTAACATTTGTTGTTTAGATAATGTACACTAAATAGTAAATATACACAACTAAACCGTGGGGAAGAATCAAATTTCCCTCCAAAAAGGCGCCATTTTCGTCACCACCAACCAACTAAAAAATCACGGACATTAAAAAATCAGATTTCTCCACCGATCTAGGGTTTCGACGTTTGCGTTCCACTTATTTTCATAAATCTATCTATATTTAGAAGCATGAAATTCCTTTTACTAAATTTGAATCCATTTTATCCGTATATCAACTGGAAATCTTCATCCATTCAAGCCGCATTGGATTCCCGTACAGAATCGCCGATATCCGGAATTAGCGATTCTCCTACGGAGGTAAATTTGTTTCTTCATGTTTTCCTATTGTAAGAATCTGTTGGCTGAATTCAATCTGCATTATTTCGGATTCAAATCCTCGGTGTTTAAGATTATACGATCATGCTATTTAGAAGAAAAAAACTTTTTATGTTTTATTTTATTTTATCTTTTTGGAAGTGTTTAATTTTGAACTTTGTTATCCTTATGATGTTGAATTTTGTGATTCTAATTATTACAAACTTTTGGCAGGAAAGGTTCCAAACCCTAGGATTTGGGGAAAAGGGAGTCCAAGAAGCTAACAAAAAATATTATTTATAATACAAAAATGGCGTTTGTTCCAATTTTTGATGGAAACTTGTACCTATCAATATTGTCTCCTACTTTTAAGGTGATTTTTGCTTCCCATACCAACATCATTTTGGAAAACCAGCTGCTGGCAATTGTATGCATATCTTAATTATATCTTATAACGATTCAGTTTCTGATTAAATTTTAAGCCACAAAGTGTAAAATTATTGAACACAGTCTTTGATTAAGTTTCTGATTATCTCAATTTATATATAATTATTGAGATTTTAATTTATGTTTACAAATCAGGAATTTCTTATATTTTATTTTAGGATAAGGAGGGCGATTCACCGCGTTCAGAGAATGTAAATAGCGATATCATACCATCAGCAACTGTACTAAAGCAATTAGCCATAGGTTTTGAGTAAGTTAAAAATATTTAACTATTAAAAGGTAAATAAATTGTTTAATAACAACAAATATACTTAAATTCTGGTCCATTTTCATCAATTACAGGACCACAAAAATTGTAAAATCAATGAAGGATCTCATGATATCATCAAGGGATTCTTCACCTGTGAAAGAAAGATCTGGTTTGAGTTTATCTGCTATGAAATCGTTTGTTGTAGGGGAGAAAGAAGATAAGTTTGCTTCTGAGTTTGGTCGTGATGAAAAAGTTATGTCTTTTATTAATTCACTTATGGATGCAGGTAAATCTGTTATCTTTTAACTGGTTTTGCATAAAATGTAACTGATTTTGGTCCAGTTAACAACGCGCTTTTATGTTTGTCTCTATTTCAAACCTGATGACCTGAACAAACGATGACGTGGCGGTTTGGGTCATTCGGTTACCGCCACGTCATCGCTATATCAGGTCATCAAGTTGTTAAGATGACTGAAACTCAAAATGGTCTTTTATTGATCGAATGGAACATAGATTTGTAAAATAACTAAACTAATTTTTCATATTTGATAATATTTTCACTTCCATTGTAATGCTTGCAAGATATTCGCAGAAGGACATTTTTCAAAAAGGAAGACTCGGTTTCAGTTGGAAAAAAGTAAAAACTTCACTAATTTCTCCAAAGAACTTCACGGTTCTCCACCCGAGAGCTTTGTTACAGATCTTGCTGAAGCTGTTGGAAGCTTAAAAACTCTTAGAAAAATGGCATTGTTTTGGTCCAGGGTCGTTATGGAAGTATGTTTCTTGTTTACCTTTTTTTTTGGTCTAAAATAACAACATACTTCTACTTTTGTCCTTGTTTATAAATTGTACAATTTCTGTTCAATATCCGAAAAATTATCCGAAATATCGAAAATATCCGAAAAATTGTCCGAAATATCGAATCTATCCGAAATATTTATGAACGATTTGTTTTTCTCGGATAGCGGATATCAGAATTTCGGCTATCTGAAATCCGGATATCCGAATTTCAGATACCAGATTCGGATAGTAAAAATCCACTATCCGAAATCTGGATATCCGGTTTTGAACACCCCTAATTCAAACAACCAGATAAACTGTTAACCTGATGAGGTGGCAAGTGACATGTCATTTACTTTATTTTCATTTGGGTCATTTGTCAACCTGATGACCTGATAAACCTATAACATGCCAAGGTGGCAAGGTTATAAAAGTCATATTTTTCTTATAAGTCTCAATTTGGGTCATTCAGTTCCCGCCACATCATCGCTTTATCAGGTTATTAAACCACACAAAATGGGACACAAAACGATCTTTTAACAACCCAACTGGACATAATTTTGTACAATGACAACTGTAAAAATACGTTGTTATAGCTATTATTTTCCCTTAAATACTTGTTTTTATTGTGCAGTTGAGAAGGCTATGGTCTGAAGGACAACACATTCCCGGAATCCCTTTGGACAAAATTCCAGATTTAAATTCATGTTTATTATATCAGCAGTTACAAGTTATCAACTGCTGTATTTCTAGGAAACAACGTCGTGTTATTGCAACAGAATCATTAGAATCTGTTCTACAACAAGCCAAAAATAATAAGGCTGCTGACGTGTCAGGAGATATTATTTCTCCAGAAAACCCTCTTTTATATGCTAAAATTAGTTCTGGGGAACTCGTTCTTCGGTTAGGAGTTGATAAACGGCTTGAAAACACAACGCTTTTGGAAACTGGTGAACCGGTTTATATTCCAGTTATGCAGGTTTGATCATCTTTATACTTCATTTTTTTTTAAAATTGTAAAATTATTGGTTTTAATTTTTTGTTAAGAGTAAATTAGGGGTGAGCACGGTCCGGAAACCGAACTAAAACCAATATAATCGAAACCGAAAATGATGAATTTTCTAAACTGAAACCGAACCAGTTACATGTTTTTCGGTTTTGGTTCGGTTCGGTTTATTTAGCCTAAATGATGAATTTTCAAAACCGAAACCGTACCGATTACATGTTTTCGGTTCGGCCAAATGCTCACTCCTAGAATATTTACAAACATGGTCCTTGAGGTTTGCACCAAATTACACATATGATCCTTCACTTTAAAAAATTACAATGGTAGTCCTTTTTTTGGAAATATTTTGCAGATACAGTCCTTTAGCCTAATGTTTGTTAAATTTTTCTGTTTAAAAATTACATCGGTAATTTTTGTGTTAAAATATTTAACGGACGTTAGACTAAAGGAATGTAGATGCAAAAGGTTTCCAAAAAAAGGACTACCAATGTAAAATTTTACAGTAAATAATCATACATGAAATTTAGGTTAAACCTCAGGGACTAACCTTGTAATTTACTCTTTCTGTTAAGTTGTTTTTTATTTGTTGGTTTATAGGAAGGCCCTCTACTCACTGAAGATGTAATTAAGGAAACAGAGGAATTTGTGCTGCGTACAGGAAGGTTAATATTTTTGTAGATTTTTAATATTTTAATCTTGAATTTATTTTGTATCATATAAATTTGCCTAAAATCATCATTTAAATGAAGCATAAAAAAATATTAATTACCAAATTGACTTTTCTTTTAATGTGGTCAGCGTTGGTGCGGGTTGCTCTCAGCTACTCTCGGATATGCAGGCTTTCAAGGTGAATTTTACCAACAAAAAAAAACTTATTTTTTAAAATGATTTTTTTATTAATTTTTTGTGTTTTTTCTTGTCATATTATAGGCTGCAAATCCAGGGTGTATATTAGAAGATTTTATTAGATGGCATTCACCTCTTGATTGGATGGAATCATTAACAGATAATAATGATAATAAAGAATCTGGTAATGGTGAAAACTCGCCTTCTAGAGGCCACCTAAGCATCCGTATGCAGAAAAAAGGTCCACATTTTTATTGATTTTATTATGGTATATTGAGGGAAATGATAAAATAAAAATAAAAAAATAAAAACGATATATGTTTTATAAAAAGCTTCTTTTCTTTTGGGCTTAAAATATTTTAATTTTTTATTTTTACAAATTATGCATATTTTATGATGTGCGATATTTAGGTAATTTATGGCGAGAACTATGGGAAGCTGCAAAACCAGTACCTGCTGTTAAACAGTCTCCACTATATTATGAGGATTTATCAGTGTAAGTGACACAATTTCATAGCTTTTACTACAATTATATGGAAGTAAAAAAATAAATAAATAAAATAAATAAATAAATAAACAATTGTTATTTTTTATAGAGAAGGGATTCTGCATGGGTTCGAGAATATATCACCTTCTGGTTTCTTTGAGCAGCTCTTTCTCTCTCTAGTAAGTATATTATATATCTGTTTACATAACTATTTTATATCAATTTTGTCCAAAAAAAACATAACTATATAAATTTTATATAAATGATTAAAAATGAATTAATTAATTTCAGCTGAGTTCGGGATGTATGATTGGTGAGGCGAGAATATCGAGTAATGAATATCTGTACAAGCTGTTCAAGGAATGCAAAGATTATATTGTTATTATTTGTCAAAGCAAAACTTGGGTTGAGAAAGCCCAAGAGATATGTCAGGTATTATCTTATATAAGATTATAAAAAAAAGACATTTTTAGAACAATAGTCTAACGCTTTTAAGGAATATTGCGAGAAATACAGAAATACTTCTGAGATTCTGTAAAAAATGTTGGGTTATTATTGCGATATGAATTTAAAACATTATATAATGTTAAAACGTGAATTTAAAACATTATGTATTGCGAGAAATAATTCATGTTAGATTATTTCTCGCAATATTTCTTAAAAACGTTAAATTATTTTATTCACATTATTAATTCACATGCGATTTTTTCATGATTTTAGGTAATTTACGCCTTATAACTTTCTATGCTAACTGCTAAGTATGTGTTAATTCACATGTTTTAAATTCATGAATTTTAGTAGATGTTCAAATATGGACAAAAAAAAGAAATTATAAATTACATAACTAAAGGATGGTATTTTTCATTTATTGAATAGGAATTATATAATTAAAGGATGGCATTATAAATTACTTCGTTTGATATTTTTTTACTTTATTGTATAGAAAAAATAACTGATAGTATTTTTCTTTCTTTTTTTAAAAAAAATAAATAAATAAATGATCTTTATGGTGGTAGGTATACGAGACGGTGACGGTTATGGTATCGAACCCAAATAAAGTTATAAGGCTGACACAACCGCAACATGACAACAACCCAACAAGCCTCTTTGATACACCATCAAAGAACCAACAAGAAAACTCAACAACATCTTCAAAAAAGCCACCAAAATCATCATCTACTGCTGAAAAACAAGTTCGTACTATTGATATTGAACCGATACCACTCCAAATTATGTAACTAATTAATGCATTTCAACATTGGAAAATGTTTGTAATTGTTTTGTAAATTTCGCCTGTCGATGTAATGTGTATAAAAATACTACTTTCTTCGTATAAAATCGTTAAGTTTATGAAAAAATGAATTTATATTAGATTACATAACTTAATGTGAAAAAGGTATCTATGTACCCATCACATGATCCAACACAATCACCCTTATTCGACGTACCAAATTGAATGGGATATAAAATGATTCTATGCTCCTAGATGAATATATAATTATTTTTCATTGTTCATTAATTAGGATCCTATTTAGATCTCAGTAAACTGAATCGACAGATAAACCAAATCGAATTGGAACTTAAGTACTTAACTTAATGTTCTAAGTGAAAAAATGTACTAAAATGTACTAAGTAATGATATAAGCAAGACTAAAATGTACTAAGTAAAAAGATATTATGATGTTCATAATAGCACTTAACTTGAACATATAAGAAATTAAGAACTATTTGTATAATAAAGTTACAAGTTGCATAAGTCTTATATAAATGTTATGGGAGCTAGTGAGGATGTTTGAAGAAATAGTTCCGTGTGGTTGAATATTACAAATTATGCTTGTATCAAAGGTGTGTTTGAGTGTGCACATTAAGCACTTAGTGCTTATTATAAAAGCAATAATCACTTTTAAGTTTTTTCTTTTTATAAGAAATATTTTTGTTTATAACAAATTCCCTGAGGTGGTCGAACTTTACACATAATGTAAGCGATCTAATCGTTGTCGTAACCAATTTTGAACCTTGTCACGATCATCTAGGTAATGTTTACACATGAAAGAGATCGAACTCGTAATCTTTAAGAAATCATTTCAGTCACTTTTACTTCTAGGTCGCTTTAGGGTTAGTAAACAATTTTAAGTGTTCGGAGGAAAACAAAACAAGTGTTAATTGTATTTTTGTTATATTAAAATAAGCACTTTTAAATATACGCTCCAAAACATCTCGAAGCTTAGGAATTTTTTAACATGCGGGGTTATAATCCTCTTCATTATTCTGATACTACAAGTAGGCTTGTGCGCGGTCCAGAAACCGAGAAAATTGCAATTTCGAAGGACCAAGAACCAAACCGATTTGGACCGGTTGGGTCCGGGTTTTTTTACCTATTCTGATTGACTAGTGTTCTGTTTATAGGAATGCTGTATACGAATAAAACAGTAACTATGCTGCATGGCTGATAATCAAGAACAATAAAACAGTAAAATAGAATTTATTAAAACAGTAAACAATGATCAAGAATTTAGAAGTGGGCAAATAATTAAATTTAGAATTCAAGAATTTAAAATATAAAGTGGGACGGCATACATTAAGGTATTATACATTCAGGTTGGGGGTTCAAATCCCGTCATGAACATAAGTGGAAATTAGGTGTAGATTATGATTTGTCGTTAAAAATAAGTATACATTGGAAGCAATGACAAATGGATTTTTCTAACATCAAAATGCAATTAATAAAATTGTTACAGAGTATTTCATAAGCTAGTATTTTTACCATTTTAGAATATAAATTAAATACGCGCATACATCATAGCAGGACTCAGGAGAGGATCTACTGCGTAGCACGTCCGCACGGATCGGAGTAACCCGTGCAACCCCTCAAAAATTTCTAAATAATGTTAATAGAAATTTAAAATATTTTTTAGTGTAGTTAACACTCCTAAAAAATATGCAAAGGTGGTACCTAACCATCACATTTTTCCCTAATCCGCCACTACCAAGATTTGAACCCATGACTTACCAAACATAAATAACACGGTGTAAATACACAATATAACTAGTTCTTTCTTTTCACAATGTACATTTTGGGTTGTGTCTAACTTCTTTCAAAATTACTATCATTATTATTATTAGCAATACCACTAATACCACCACCATTTTCACGGTGGTCATTGCCAGTAATGGAACCTATTGCCGCCACTAAAGCCGCCATGAACCGTGGATCCGACGTGACAGCCGCCGTAGCCGCATTCACCAACTCCGTGTCGCCGGAAAACTGTGTTGCATTGTATTGTGAATCCATGTTTGTAGAAAAAGGGAAGTGAAAGGGTGGTTGCCGGAGATGGTGGGCGGAGGTAGGGTTAGTGAGGTCTAATGTGATGGTAGGAAATGGAGCGGTGGCTGAGAGTGTGGTGGTTAGATTTGGCGGGTAAGAAGAAAGGTGGTGGTTGAGGTGACCGGAGAGTAGCATTGAGGCGGCGGCGGAGGTGGTGGAAGCCATTGTCACGGCGGCTTGTGGTAGCGGGTGGTTGTGATTGCCTTCGTACGTTGTTGTTAATACGGTTCGATCTTCTGCACATCTTTGTACCTGCACAACATTAATGATTTTTTTTCAAAAATAGGCATGATCGGAGACAAATTTTCACAAATAGGCTTCTTTTTTTTTCGTTTTCAAAAATAGGCTTTATTGGGTCCCTGAGGCCGGCTTCCCCATTAAAACCATACTCCTGGAGACCGGCTTTAGCCTCCTCTGACGCGACCACTGCACCGTACCAAATCACCGAGGCCGGCTTCCCCTATGACTTACTCCTGGAGGCCGGCTTCCCTATAATGCCTATTTTGAGGAACTCAGCGATAGGAACGAGTTGTTGGGGGTGAACGTAGAAATCAATTTATTGATTAAATTATACATTTTAGTCCTTGTACTATCATTAAATTATACATTTATTGATTAAAGTATGAAAGTTTTATTCATTGACCTTTTTCGTGTGATTGATGCTTGACCAGATCATTTCTTTGTGCGACTAGACAATTTTTTGTACGACTGATGTTTGACAAAACCATTTTTTGTGCGACCAGAGAGAATATTTGTTAAATTTTATGTGGAGTCTATTTTGAGAAGATTTAAAGTGATTTTCTTTAGGAATTTTGAATTTTACTAGTATTACATATAGAAATCATCTTAAAAGTATGTGTGTATAGTACCGGAGATCAAATCCAAAAAGTAATTTCTATGTGACAATATTAAAAAATTATTAAATAAGAAAGTGAACGTACTTGTTTACGAACGGGACAACCTATGGCCATTGTGCAACGATAATAAGCTCGAGGACATGGAT
The DNA here is from genome assembly GCA_963853835.1 of Calendula officinalis. NCBI lineage: Eukaryota > Viridiplantae > Streptophyta > Magnoliopsida > Asterales > Asteraceae > Calendula > Calendula officinalis. The sequence continues at coordinate 79,196,452 of OY970823.1, forward strand.
TTCCTTTCGCCATTTTTTGTCCGTATTTTCTCCATTGGCAACCGTCGGTGATCTATATATACATGTTCATTGTTAAGGGCAAAACAAAATCTTTTTTAAAATTATTATTACCAACTTAAAAAGTTCATCTTTGATCCATACCCCTCCATTTGAAGTAGGGTGTTCAAATCAAGATATCCGAATTTTAAATAGTTAGTTTTTACTGTACACATCGATATACGATTGGAAAAAAACAAACGATGCAAATATTTTTCAGATATTTCAGATTTTTTTTCGTACATTTAGGATGGATATTTTTGAATATTTTGGATACTTTTGTATATCGGGTATTTAAAAATATTGAAAACACGGGTTCCAGATTTTCGATACCTGAATTATGAAAATCGGGTGTCTTTTAGGATATCTTGTTATAAGGTTCATAATTTGTGTACATCTCAAAGTGTATTACATTGTAAGTTATAAGTGCTTGATATTATAGTAGTAGTAAAGGAATATTGTAAGTCTCTTTTCAAAAAAATGATTTAAAAGGAAATTAAAAAAAAATAAACATAAGGCCGGGGCACTTCAGTCGACGATTAATTCCTAGTTTGACAAATTGTTGGTCAAGCTAAATTTGTGGACTTCTAGCTAGCCATCTTGCGTATTTCTACTCTCTTAATTTATTTTCTATTAATTGTTACATTAATTTTGATCTTAAAAAATAATAATCAATAAATTATTTATATTTAGTTTTTAAATATAATATTATTACAAATTTAGTACTAATTACCATAGATGCTTTAGATCGAGCTCGACACTCGAGCCCTTCTCATTTTTGCTTCAACGGCTCCTCGATCGCCATCTTTTGGTGAATTGTATTTGGTATTCGGGCTACCGACACTTGAATCGATCATCGTATTATGATCAACTACAAGCTTCGATATGCTATTAAGATTATTGAATTCCAAAGGGAGAACCAACTTTTGTTGCGTGTCCTCTTTTACCATATTATAAATCATCTATTTTTCAAACCAATAATAAATTATTTTATTGTAAGTATGATAAATTGAATTTAATCAAATAAAAATATAAGAAATCTAATGAATTACCTTAATATCGTCTCCTGTTTTACGAGTTATGATATTTTCTTGAATATACCTTCGTAAATAGATGTATTTTTCTTTAACTTGATTGACCATGGATCGTAAATCTTCGTTTTCTTTCTTGATCTTTTTCAGTTCTAACTGTAAATTAGCAAGCTTTTGACAGCATATACAAAAATAAGTGAGTTTCATGGTAATTTAATGGTTATATTTGTTAAAATGCAAAAAAGATAAATATATAATAGTAAAGGCATATGATGGTACGAATTGTGAAAGAAAAAAAAAAACCAATTGAAAGACATATAAGACCCGTGCCAAATGCAACTTCATTTCCCTTGTTGCTTTCTTCAATTCGGTTAACCAACATCGTTGGCACGCCTATTTCTTTGTTTCATCGGTTTACTTTTTCCTTCAATTGATTCGGTAAACAGAACAAGAGGAGACGAGATAGATAGTGTAACATGTAATGCAAACTTACATTATGCAATATATTTTGTACTTTGCCCAAAATGATAAAGGAAGTGAAGAGTTGTTGACATATATTTGTTGGTTGGTGCATTACAAGAAATTACCCCTTTCCAGACAACTATGTTGTCGCTGCAGATTACCCTATGACAACTACACATCATCTATATAGGTTTGATCAAAATTCATTTAATTCAAAGCTACACATGTGTCTTTTTAACAGTGATAACATAATGTTGATATGACAAAACTGAAGAATGAATGATGAGTCAACCCTTTGGAGAGGTCTAAAATTGCTTATTAGGACATATTTTAAAGTTTATCTTTAACATGTACGGAGTAATTAATGGTTGATTTGCAAGAATTACAACAAAATAGATAAGTAACCAATAATTATTTAACATTAGGGTTTCTTAAAAAGCCTAATTAACTAGATTAAATATACATATACATATACCAATATATATGTACCTTATGAGTAATTTGGTTATTTGTATGTGGTGAAGCATCATTGTAGTAGCTCCTGTTCGTCGTACCAATATTCGAACCCACCTGCATGATATATACGTAATTAAGATTTACACGTCACTTAACAAATTGCCAACAATTGGAAATAACAAAAACCTCATAAAACCGCATAAATTAATTAGCTTAATTACACTTAAGTTAAGTTGAAGTTCTTGATAAACTCCATCTTGTTGTTTCTCTTCTTCGACATTGATGGTCAATGGATTCTTGTTTTTCAAAAACAAATCCATTTCGTTGACCAAAGAAGAACAACTTTCATTGTGATCAGTATCCGTAAACTTATGGCCATGATCAAATGAATTAAGAACCATATTGTCACATCGAGCTTCCATTAAAGACATATATAAGATCGATTGAGTTAACTAACAAATGTTCACGAAATGGAAAACGATCAATCTAGAGAGATTAAGGTGCTGTTTGTTTTTTAAGAGGTAGAAGGTCTGCAGTCTGCGGACCACATCTGCAGAGAAGATTTTGACCAAACGTCTGCAGTTTATAAGAAGAAGACTGTTTGTTTTTTAATGTCTGCAGGTTAATAAAAAAAATTAAGTGGCAGTATTTGTGTGAGTGGTGGCGGGTTGTGGTGGCAGTGGGTGGTGGTGGCAGTACATGGTGGTGGGTGGTGGCGGTAGATGGTGGTGGGTGGCGGTGGGTGGTTGTGGCGGTGGTGGTAGATGGTGGTGGGTGGTGGTGGGTGGTTGTGGCGGTATGTGGTGGTGGTGATGGGTGGTGGTGGCGGTATGTGGTGGTGGTGGTGGGTGATGACGGTAGATAGTGGTGGGTGGTGGTGGCGGTAGATGGTGGTGGGTGGCGGTACGTGATTGTGGCGGTATGTGGTGGTGGTGGTGGTGGATAGTGGTGGGTGGTGGTGGCGGTAAATGGTGGTGGTGGTGGTATGTGGTGGCGGTAGATGGTGGTGGGTGGCGGTACGTGATTGTGGCGGTATGTGGTGGGTGCTAGTGGCATTAGGTGGATGCGGTAATTGGTGGTGGCGGTAGGTGGTGGTGGTATATAAACTTTTTTTTAGGTGTAGGAAAAATGTCTTCCAAGCTTGGAAGACTATGGTCCAAGTCTTCTTCAAGCAGACCTTAAAAGGACTTTTTCTCATCTTCTGACTTCCAAAAAACAAACAATCTTTTTCCCAAATGTCTTCCCGCCTGCAAACATAAGACCTCAAAAAGACTTTCTATCAAAAAACAAACGCCACCTAAGAAGGGAGATCATGAAGACGAAGACTTGTGACCAAATGGGAAACCAAGTGAAAGCTTCAATATATATATATATATTATATTTTTTTTATAATAAAATAAAAAATGGGAGTAGAGTAGAGTGAGGTAAGATGGTGCGTCAAGGTATAAATGTGTCTTCATCTCCAAGGAACTATGCATACCTTAACCCTAGCCTAAATGTGTGTGATCTCCATCTCTTTTTTTTTTAAATATAATATAATTAGTTAGTTTTTAAATGATATCTAGCTCCACCTGAATTGATGCATGAGTTGTACTCTTATATGAAGTGTGGGGTCTGTAGTTCAAATCTTGTAAACAACTTTTTGTGGTGTCAAATATGAGAGATTTTTCCTCTGAAAATTCTTATGAGTGTTAGGTTTGCCCTGTGAAATAGTTTGAACCAAGGTGTTCATTGGAATATTGCACGTAGAATTCCGATGTTAATATTTTCTCTTTCCAAAAAAACTAGTGCATGCTCTATTCTATATTTTTAAATAATTAACAATAAGATTCAAATCCACAAGACATTATACATATGTAAATTGAAGTTTAATTAATAGTCCGTGTAATCTTTCCAATAATTTCACTTTATCAACCAATATAATCTTTCACTTTACTAATCTTTCAAACTATTTCTGCTTATGTTTTCACTATTTATTTTTGCAACTAAAGATTAAATTTTCTAACAATATTTTAATGTTTCCTATTTTTTTTTTCCAATTCGAAACTCTTCAATTATTATGGAGAATGAATCGAATTGGCTTATACTTCTAAGTGTACTCCGATTTTCAAATTACTGATTTTATGAAGAAAAAAAAATCAAGATATATGATTTACTATGTTCATAATTTCTATCTTGGTCTGTATATTCATCATTAAGTGCGTTACAACAAATGTATATAAGGATGTATCTCCAAAGACGTGAACTTAATATACTTTTGATGTTTATTATATTATTTAAATGTTATTATATTGTTTTTTGATAATGTTAATTGATACATATATATATAAACCCGTAGGTGTATTTTAAATAATTTACGTATACATCGAATCACATGTCAAACCATGCATTTTATATAACTAAAAGTAAAATATATTGATTAAAAGTTTATTGAATCATTTAACATCTATTTCGAAATAAACTTAAATATAACCAAAAGACATGTAATATTTCATTTATACTGATTCAAATATATATAAATATAAATATATCTTAAACTCTCCGTCTTATGCACATTTGTTAAAACTAGCTAGCTAATAATAACTCAATAATGTTGGTCATATTGTAACCAATTAGTTCAAACTAGTAGAATCAATCCAACATTTTAATTCGACATGTATGTTACAAGATATGCAAGAAATACGTATAAGAGGTGACACCTATATATATATGAGGAGGTAATGGTTGTAGACTTTATGTACATAAAGTCTACTTATGAATATAATTAAGTATTACATAATATTCATTAATGAAGGTGATTGTTAGGAATATATCATATGATATTCTTTAGATTTGATGTGTCAAAACTTGGAAAAGAAGAAAAGTACAAGGACCTAACTTGGAAAAGAAGAAAAGTACAAGGACCTAAATCGAAGATATGTAATTCAAGATTTGAATAAAGATTTAGAAGATAATGATAAAGTTTAAAAGATTTAATTTATTAAATCATGTATATCCTTGTAGAATTTAAAAGATTTATGTTAATCTTTGCCTTGTAAATCTTAGGTTCTCTATTATATAAAGAGACCTACTGATATAGAATTAGTCGTTCTTGAAACCCACGTTTATTCAAAAACGTGTTTGTGTGTGTGCTTTAAGCCTCAAGATCATAATTATGATCTTGTTAGAAGAGTAAAACCGTTCTACATATTTTATGTAGAATTGAGGCTTTTAGTAATCATTGTATAAAGTGATAATGATGAAAACCTTGTTTAGCAATACAAATCTGTTCGTTTAATTCCGCATTGTTTATGATTTGTATATGCTTATTCCAAGATCAAGAACTAACTATTTTTGAGCCTAAAAATCGATTTTATAGAGTTGTTCTAAACATAAATGTAATCAACTATTCATTTTCACATGAGTTACAAAAATTCCACTAATATAATAAGTGTGTATGGTTTTATAATCGTTTGATAATCACATCTTCTATCTTTTTTATGCTAGCCACCATATGTCTATGGAAAGCGAAATAATTAATGCACATCCAACACTTCATGTTTTGTATGACCGGTTGCCCACATGAAGTACCGGCATATTTTCTTCGACCGGAGTTAAAGCATTGTTGACCGGCCATCGGCATCCACGTGAGACTTGGGAAAGAGTCAACGACACTGACTAGCTACATGTCTGGGCCACACCCACCACAATTGACGTTTTTGCCCCTTTTTCGGTTTTTCTTTTCCGGATTATCCATGTTTTGGATTTTACGGCTTGTAAAAGTAAAAGAGTAATGGTATTAGTGTCTATCTATAATGTTTATTTATGTATTTACTAATTTGATCAAGACATGTGTCAAAATCAATGGATAATATTAGTGTATCATCTTTTAGGTAAGTAGCAACATGACATATGAACAAAACGTAAGCATCAATATCATTTCTCAAAGTAAAATTATATTTCATATTTTTGTCCTGATAAATGATATTGATGTCTACTATTTATGTATACTTCACGTTGCAACTCACCACCGATTCTCTTTTCTCATATCATCCATTAATTAATTTTGACACTTGTATCCATCAAGTGAATAAACACATACATAGGCACAAATTATAGACACAAATGCTATTTCTCTTTCGTGCCAAATGTCAATCTACATATATTTTTTGGTATTACCACAAAACCCTTTGTTGTGTTTTATGTGTGTAACACATTTTTTGTTGTGGTATTAATGGTGCCAATCATAGAGACAAAAATGACCGAAGTTTCAAATAAGTGTGGGGGAGTAGTAACCCCTCATAAATTGCTATATTGAGCATCACGGCTCCATACCCTCAAAAAATTGGATTAAACCGGAAAAGTCGCCTTATCGATAAATTTCATTTTTGGTTACGTTATAAATTCTATTTCTTGGACGATTTTAGATTATAATATATAGTCAACCATCGCGATGTTTAAGCTTTTTAAGCACAACCAATCAAACACTCGAATGAGATGGGAATCTTTGTTAGGTTCTCTAGCATCTCTCAGTTACCATTTGACTATTTGGTTTGACCAAGCAAAGTTGAAATGGCAAATATTAATAAGAAAGAAGAGTTGACTCTTGACTGAGATTCTGCAAACACGATTCTTACGCGTACTTAGGGGCAGGGATGTCTTTGAGGAGGTGCAGGAGGTGCAGCCGCACAGGGCCCCTATTTTATAGGGGCCCAAATTTTATATATATTTTATATATACATGATATTAGAATTTAAGTCAACTTAATAATTTGATAGAAAAAAAGTTAGAAAGCCCATTATTTTTATAAAAATCTTGTATTCAGGGGGCCCATTTTCGTGTTTTCGCACATGGCACTTGAAATCTTAGAGACGCCCCTGCTTTGGGGCACCAAAGCATGGATATTTGATGAGATTAGGTTTGAAGTAATTCAACAAGACAATAATGAGTATATATTGGGGGATGAAGGGTCTGACTTACAATAACAAGTACGTACTTGCATTCAGTCGATATTTACTTATGAAAGATAGTACTGATTCATACTAAATATTTCTACTTATCTTCATACTTATTTAAACCTCGCTTAGTTTCAATCATTCTAAAAGCGACCAACTCAACTAAAATAGAACAATATAAGATTTGAGATACCACATAAAGACTCCCCATCGTGATTATTTAGTGACAAGTACTCCTGAATAACTTCCTAGAGGTCACGCGCCCGATCCATTCCTGGATAACCAAATGGCCAGGGAAATGTTCAGAAAAAGTCATTGATTAGGTCATATACATCTCTAGCATACACAAAAAATAGTTCAAATGAGTAGTTAAAATGTAACTTTCAGATAGAAATCAGGTCCTTGACTATACGAGAAATAGTAGACCAATTCAAGGCCTATAATTCTCTGTCAACTTTCATTATTACTAGGTTGCTCATTTTTCATGCCAATGTCATTTTCTACTCTGTTTTTTCATGCTAATTTATTTAAACGGGTTAAGTGGGTTTTAAAGGGGTTAGCTGGTTAAAATTAAATTTAATATACATTTTTTTAATCAATAAAACAGGTTGGCACGTGGAGCCATTAATCCACAACCTATTAAACGAGTTACGTGAACCAACCCATTCACAACCCGAGCCTGTTTAGACCCAAACCCAACACGTTTATTTCGTCATGTTGTCGTATTCACACTCCCAAGATAATACCGGTGAGCAAGTTACTTTATTCATATATTTGAAAAAAACATGTTTTTACATGATCCAGTATGCATACACCTTATTTTCTGTTTTGTTTAGGTTCTAACTTAGTCCAACTAGCTTGGATAAAAGACTGCTACCTGCTTTTGTTGACCCGATAGAGAGGAAAGGTGGAATGAGGACTAAAAATATCCAGACAAAACTAGCAGCTTTTATTGACCAAAGAGAGAAAATGATAGACAACTAAAAAATGCATAGATATTTGTCTGACTCGATCGAAAACAAAACCAGATCTCAAGCCAGTTTGCGTACAGATGACAGAAAAAACAAGTTGCCTTTGACCAGATAGAACCTAAAAAATGTTAAATGTTATTGTTTTGCATATTTATTTACTAAATTCTAATTTTTTTAGATGGGTTCTGCTGGGTTCTACCCAAAAAATGGGTTCCGCAAATAACTCGCCCCTATATATATATACACACACACCCACTTTTAGTCTTAGATACATACATGTGCGTGTCTATATATAGATGTGTATCAATACATACATACAAGCATGTATCATTGGTCTCTTATAACAAAAACACTACACTTTTGATTTTTACTATCAAAAGTGTGTCTTAATATATTTTGAAGCCTAGACTCAAACGTTGACTTTTTTTTGCGAAGGATAGTAGTATATCTGTATACATTTATGCAACTCCCCAATGCGTTGAAATGTAAGAGGGAGAATGCATTTAACAAAATATAACAAATAACCAACTAATATTAAAAATTCAGGACTTACATTGTAGACATTAACATTGCTCTGATTTTGGCCCTGAGGTCATCAGGAACATCGGTTGGTTCAACGGGCTGAACCGATGGTCCACGATCTTGGCTCAATACATCGGTTGACGGTTCTCGGCTCGCACCATTACCTAAAAGTCCACCTTCCAATTGACCCGATGATTTAAGTTCGTCTTTTTCTGATTCCTGTCCCATTTTATGCTTACGTCTATCTTTACTGTGACGAGAAGATTTCCGAGACCTATGTTTCCGGTTTCTTCTAGAAGATTCAGAGTCACTATCAACTTCATCATGAGACGAATCATGAGAGCGGTGTTTGCGGTTTCTTCTAGAAGATTTACTGTCACTATCAACTTCATCGTAAGACGAATCATGTGAGCGGTGTTTCCGAATTGTTCTAGAAGATTCTTCATCGTGTTTGCGATTTCTTTTAGAAGATTTACTGTCACTATCAACTTCATCGTGAGACGAATAATGTGAGCGGTGTTTCCGGTTTCTTCTAGAAGATTCTTCATCGTGTTTGCGGTCTCTTCTAGAAGATTTACTGTCACTATCAACTTCATCGTGAGACGAATAATGCGAGCGGTGTTTCCGGATTCTTCTAGAAGATTCTTTGCGATCTCTTCTAGAAGATTTACTGTCACTATCAACTTCATTATTAGAGTCTTCATTACGTGATCGGTGCTTCTTTCTAGAACATTCATGTTCGTTTTCATTTTCATTTTCATGTTTTTTCTTTCTTGATGAATTATGATGTTTTCTTTTTACATATTGTTCTTCACTTTCGTCTTCAAGTGAATGATCACGAGACCGATGTTTTTTCTTATGGTGTCTATGTGACCTTTTTTCTTCTCTCTCATCATCATCATCATTATCAACACCAGATCTTGCTCGGTATTTCCTCTTTGCTCGTTTTTCCTCATTCAAAAAACGTTCATTTTCCGATTTTACCCTTTTGTCTGAAATATCAAAATCTGAAGGGCTTTCTTTAGCTAATGATACTTGTGGCTCGGCTGATACGCCACGTGGCGGAAGCTTGGCTTTTGATGAGCTGGCTCCACTTTTGAGCTGAGCCACAAACATTTTAGCTCGTTTTAGCCTCTCGGCTTTTAATTTCTGCTCGTCAGTCAACAGAAACCCTAAATCTGGATGTTTAATTCCTCGTGTTGCAGCCTGAAGAATAGCAGCTGCTTGAGCAGCATCCACCTGGACTTCAATTTGTGGTTGTGTGGTTTTAGCCGGTGAATCTGAACCGTCCATTTTAGATTTGTTTATTACCATTTTAAATTTCTCTTTTCGTTCAGAATCAAGTGGTAAATCATTAGATTCAACTGTATGTTTCTCATTATCTCTTGAAATAGATGTTTTCTTGTATGAATTATATCCTCTGAAATCTTCCTTCTCACTGTTAGAACTCTTGCCAGTTAACTTCAACTGCAATAATTACAATATAAGTTAAGACCGTAAAAATGTTACAATCATTTTAGGAGCTAGGTGATCAAATGGCGGGCAGTAAACATCAGTCAAAAAGTCGAGCATTGTAGCTAAAAACTCATTTTATAGTTGAAATTAATATTTTTGTACAGATTATAGTAAGCATTGTTGATTTGAAATATGAAGTATTTACATATGTTAATTTTGACATATAATTTCAAATTTTAGAATATTTTACAAATAGAAAATTCCAATCCTCCCGCCTTCAGAAACCATGAAATAAGCATATACCAGATTCGACAAAAAAGTGCCAAATGGTGAAAATGCTCTTAAATTTTGTGAGAAAACAACAACTTTAGCATATAATATGCCAACAGCTCATCAAAAATACTTTTGTCTAATTTTGGTCATTTTCATCATTTGGCAAGTTTTTTTTATTGGAATTGGTAAAAATGACAAAATAATATACATTCTTGGGCGGCATGTATGAAAGTTTTACTAGATGGGGGGCCTTAATGAAAAAACTCGAATACTTGGGTGGCCTTACATATACATTGTCCCTAAGTTTATCATTGTTATTAAATCTTGTTCACATTTATAAATAAGTAGTCACAATCTTCTAGATTTCCTATTTTACACATGTTTTTAGATCTTAGTCTCTTACGACTTACGAATTTTCAATTCAATTAATAAATTAAACGCATTAAGGGTAAATTGGAATTCTAACAACTAAAAGCTGCATAAGATGTAATTAATCAGATTGTTAAGAAAAAAGTACCTCTTGCGCTTTTTGAAGAACTTTTAAATAATATGGATGGAATATATTAGACGGGATTAAAAAGGGGAATCTTCCATGACCACGATCTTGTTCCATAAGTACTTTCTCAAATTGTCTCCCATTTTTTATAATAAATTCCACTATTTTATCAACCAATTGTTTCATTTCAGATGAAGGATCCACAAGTATTTGTTCGGTTTTAGGAATTGGAGGAAGAGAAGAAGCACGCGATTTATCTAACAATTTATCGAAAACAGCAGAAGCCGAGCCTAGATTTTCTCCTTTTTTCAAACTGCTAGCCTTCAATGGATTTGATAAAGGATTCTTCTTTAAAGTAAAAGTGTTGTCGTTGTTTTCGCCAGCTGGCAACATGGTTTTCTCAGGTACACAATCTTTAGATAATGATGATAATTTTGATGATGATGCATGTTCAGTTCCAGCATCATCATCTTCACCGGTACCGTATACAGAACCAAGCAAAGAAAGTGCGGTATTCGATGTTTTTTCCTCATTTTCAGGATGTTGACCGTCTTTTGACTGCAAAAGATCTTGGTGGTTGACTAAAAACCTGAAGTAGGGATGTAGGTGATGATCTGGCATTAAGAATCCAAAAGTCGGGTTGTCTCCTTGTTTCACTCTCAAAACAATCTCTGATTGACCACCATTTTTGCTGACAAAAAGAGCAGTTCTTGCAATAATCTGATGCACTTTCTCTGTAGGAGGCTAGAAAAACACAAAAACAAATAGAAAACAAGAAAACACGTCTTTTAGCAAATGGAATCGACAATTTTTGCATAAGAATATGATCAACATAGTAAGTATAATAAGCATGACAAAAAAGAAGGAAAAAAAAGCACAATAATGATAATAATTTACTGAGGATGTGTGTAGCTTCCAGTTTTTCGGTTGTTTATTATGGTTATAAAATATTTTATAATCCTAATCCCACCTGCACGAACCCTTGCACATGATATCAAAAGAGAACATGGTGCCTGTGAATGGCAACCTTAAGTCAAAAGTCAAACCTCGATTCCTGCTCCATGCATCTGTAAACTTAAGACATGGTAAGCTTTTTAAATAGTATATGTACCTTAGAGAATTATCCTTCGGTTAAATCCACCTAATTTTGCAGTTACAAATAAACAACAACATAACACAATAAAAAGTTCATATAAAGGTTTTGTTTTTATTTAACTTACCAAGTTTTGAACCAAGTTGTCAGGAACAGGGAATGGGGGGTTAAATCGAGGGATTTCTGATTCAGTTTCAGCCACCTTTTGATTATTAGAATCTTCATAGTTTGTATATGAAAAAGGAACAGCATTAAATCCACCCACGGGTTCTGGTTCTGGTTTTGCTTCTTCTTCTGAATATAACAGAATGTTTGAGTAAGTTTTAAAAACACCATCATAAGTTTATAACTGTAGCTAGAATATGTGAAGAAAATCATCCAATTACAGAAACTGCAAATTTTATGTTTCAGCAATGAAGTAATCTAGCTGACTAGCTCAACTAGCATTCAATTTAAACAAATGCAATTCCGTCCTAATCCTAATCATATACTAAAACTACAGAGGAAAAAACAATACCACTAGCAAAGTACAGCTCAATATTACATCTCTAGTAGAACATATAGGAATTGAACCACAACGAATCAAACAATTAGGTCAACAAACTGTAAAATGTGAAATGAAACCGTTTGTGCAAAGTAAATATAAGCTGAATCTTACATTTCTAGTAGAATATACAGAAATTCGACCAGAACGAATCAATCAATTAGGTCAACAAACTTTCAAAATATAATGCAACTGTTTACGTAACGAGTGAACATTATTACCTTGTTGATCGGAAGGTGACGGGAGATCCAGATATCGTTCATAATCAATTTCCGCATCGGCGGAAGATGTGTGCGATGTTTGTGGATTGCGCCGTCTCCGGGATGGCGGAGGGCTGGAAAGGAGATGACGGACGTCGTAACGGTCGATTAGCAGAGAATTCCATTCAACGAGTGCGGTTTCGGAGTTTACGAAGGCTGCTGTGGTATCGTCGTCGAACAGAAGAGCATGCCTTCCAATGATTTCGATATTCATTTCTTCTGCAATCGATTTGGTGGATTGGAAACCCCGAGGAGTGAGAATGGAGGTTAATGAAACCCTAGGAGAGAGAATGCGACCTACTTGACGTGGGTTTGGGCGATACGAACTTACGAATAACACACTTATTTTAATTATTATTTGGTGAGTTTAGTATGAAATCATATAAAACTACATGATTTTGTTGAAAACACTTATAATTCATCACATAAATCTATTAGTATACCAAAATCCTTCTAAACTCGAGTTCTAACGATCAAATCCGTCAAAACCCATGTCGGTTGGTGGTAAATCACTAAGTGACATAATTTATTTGTATATGAAAGACAAATTTATATATGTCATAAAGCGACACAATTTAGTTATTATGTACATGAGATACAATTAATCCAATCCTTTAGTTTTAATTTTATACAATGATTGATGAAAAGAGTGGGATGAATTAGCTATTTGTAGGGGTGGCAATTCAGGTCGGGTTCGGGTTGACGGGTTCGGGTTGGCGGGTCAGAAACGTTCAACCCGAAACCGACCTGTTTATATAAACGGGTCAGATATCTCAACCCTAACCTGTTTAACTTCAACCCAAACCTAACCCATATAACTCATTTAATAAAATAGGTTAAACAGGTTATCAGGTCAAACAAGTTAAACAGGTCAAACATGTCAAAATGTTGTTATTATTACCCAAAGTCATAACAAAATACTTGTCACACCCCGCCAAAATCGTTTTTAAAGGAAAATTGTTTGCGGAAGAACGGGCGTGCGACTAAGTAAACATAGCATATGATTATTGTAAATAATAATTTAAACCCAAATAAAACCTTTATAAATAAAGTATGTCACAAATGTATCCAAAAGACCAAGTTTTTAAAGTAAAATAAAAGTTGTATTTGTGACATCTTGACAAATGCATGCTTGACTCCAAATGATAGTACTCAATGCTTCAAACTTAGTTACCTGAAAAACATAAATGAAAGTATCAACAAAATTGTTGAGTGAATTCACAGGTTTTATAATAAAATTTAGTTGTTCCATAGTTCTCGTATGCCACCATTGGCAAAAATTTGAGTGATGATATAAATGTTAAAAGTAGTCTGCTCCAAGAGCAGTAGTGGAAACAACTGACGGTGATCCCCCAACAGGTTTGCAAGACCTTTGAGTTAAAATGCTGACCCTAAGTCCATAATCAAAACAACAACCTTAAACGTGCTAGATATACACTCCTCGTGGTCGGTATACACCGATAAATGATCAATAACGTGGGAGGGTAGGTCTCCGCCAATAGTACTATTTGCATATCCAGGGCCTAGTCGCAACTAGCTAATAATTATGTAGGTAACATATACGCACTTCCATGTACCTCTAAACTTAGTCCAAGCATACAGATTCGTTGTCTAGTTTCCAAAATAGTTTCATCACAATTAAATAATTGATTATAAATAATATAATTATTTATAAAATAGTTGATATGTTTTTCACCCCAAAAGTATTAAAAACGCAGTAAAGAGGGGCTGTGAACTCACCTGATGCAGCTAGCCAAAATGCAAGTAACCAAAATGCAAGATCCAACCAAAACGACTTCTAGTGACCTAAATATATAGAAGTAGGCCATGAGCGACATGTTGGTGACTTTATTGAATTAGTTCGTGTCTTAAATATGTTGAGTTTGAATTTTATAAGTTTTGTTAAACCAATTTGCTTTGATCGAAAACCGTAAGCATTTGTATCATAGACACTAGTTTAAATAATTGTAATTGATTAATTTAATAGATAACTAACATAATAACCTTTAAATGAAACTGACTTTTGTTAATCACGCTAATACCATTTAAGTACTTTAGTTAAAATTTACTTGTCTGTTTATAAAAATAAGTTATTAGAATCATTTAGTAAATTTTATTTTAATATCATTTGGTCTTTGGGTTTAAAATAAGCAATACGAACGTTGGCTCGTTAACATTGTGAAATGATTTTTAAAAGAGAATTGTTGGGCTGCCATAAAATTTACAAAACAAACAACAATCATCGTTTTAGGGGCGACGGAAAACGAACGCATAAAATTGGTTTTTCTTTTATAACAGATTCGAGAGACCATAGGACTAATTTTTCTGGTTCGAGTACTACACCCAACTAAACAATACACACACGCACACCCACCAACTGTTTGTGTGTATGTTCTGCTGGAGGTGACTACATGCAGTGGTCGGATCAAAGAAACAAACATTTAACTCACACAAACATAAATGGAAATGAAAGAGTTTAGAGTTTTTACCTTTGGTGAGTGTAGAGACAAATCGCATAGAGACACCAGAGATGGAGACAAAAAGGAAGAAAGAGTGAGATAGATTTTCTTATGGGTGTGGAAAAGGAAAGTCTAGATGTGTCTTTTTATAGTGAAAAAAATGGTAAAGACAATGAATTGAGGATCTCATAAGTCATAACGTATAATATTTTTAATACTGAATTGAATTTTATAATAATTGACGGTAGAATAATTCGATTGAATTTTTATTAGTTTTGGTTATGTCACCGCTTCTCTGGCTCAACAAGATACTTTGGACGAAAAAAAAAGAAATCAATTGTTGGTGAAGAAAGGTTCACGTGGAAGGTTTATAACAAAAGAAACTTTTAATGCATATTTAATACCCCATTAAGACGTATCATATTAAAAAGAAAATGTATAGAAATTAAAAAGAAATGAAGTTAATTCTATCATCTTAAGTTAATTTAATAGTACATCACATATGTAAAAGAGTGATTCTTTTATTAATCTGATTTCATAGTAGATATTATGTATACGTATGTATCGCTACAATTGTCTGGTAATATTTTTAAGCGGGGTTTTACTCGGTTTTTGGTGGTGCTTAATTCCTTATAGAAAAATACAATTTCAGTTAATTATTTGACAGTTTTAAGTATTCTCAAAACGTATCGAATATTAGATGTTAGTTTATTAAATTTATATTTTTGGTTTAGTTTAAAGTTTTATTAGTCACCAACTCGCTAAACGTACAGTTTTATCTGTAAGAACACATATATCTGCTATGTGCGTAAATGGTGTTATGTATAAAAATGTGTAATGATATGAATGTTTGCTAGACTCAAATGCATAATAATTGCTTCTATTAATGATGAAAAATGTTTATAATGAAATCGATAGTTGTCATGTTAAGTACCCGATCGCGAGGGTTGTCACAATACTAAACACTAAATTACTACGTAACATTTTTAATTTTTATCTAACTAGTAATTACGTTATACTAGTAAACTATAAATTAAGTATAATATATATATATATATATATATATATATATATATATATATATATATATATATATATATATATATATATATATATATATATATATATATATATATTTTAAAATATATTTTAATAATTAAACGGGTTGTCAGGTCGACCCATTTAAATTACCATTGACCCGAACCTAACCTATTTAATAAACGGGTCAGCTGACTCAACCCGAGACTGAACCTAATATATTTTACCCCAATTTCGTGTCGGTTTCAGGTCGGGTTTCGTGTCGGGTCAGAAATTGCCACCCCTAGCTATTTGTGGTTAAATTAATATAATTGTTATTAATTTAAACCATTTTCTACTGACTTCTACTTGTCTTTTAATATTGGCGGATTTGTACTCAGGTACATCATGACCTCCCATTGGCCAATCCTCACTCGATGGCTCCGTCCTTTCTTAGGTGAGTTACGTGAGACCGAAGCTAGCTCTCTTGATTAGATTTTTCCGGAAAGACGGAAAAACCCGTTTCCACTCATTATGTTACTCCACTAAGACCCGTATAGAATAAGTCAGTATATCACTAGCAATAACTTTATCGGTATAATGAGTCACCTTCTCCAATCTCCACGACCCCTCTTATTAGTTTTCATTTGGTATTTCCTTGTAAATTTTCATTTCCCCCATCAACTTTTCCAAAAGTCATTCCATTTTTTACTCGAACTTGGGTTTTTCAAAACACAATTCAATATCTTCAAAACCATAATTATCCCACGAGTCCCCCAATCTACCATCAATCTATCATCTTCTTGCTTGTCGATGTGCTTTGATGGATTAAAGCATTCAAGAGATAGCAAGAATGTTCCAAATCCTTAGTATTCAATCCATCTTCCTCTATTAACGTGCCTTGAGCTCAATTCAATCTTATATCTTTCTCTAAAGGGTGTCTTTTTTTTCAAGTGCATTTTATGCCACTATCAAATGTTATTCACTAGCAACAAATCAGATTCGTTCAAAGAGAATCCTTCAACAACAAGACACTCACTGAAAACTTCCATATTTTTTTTCCATCCATGAGTGAGTCCATGACTAAGAATATAGTTTGAACTCTTTCTTTGTTTAGGTTTTGCTAGCATATGCTAGGGTTGGGTAATATTTATCTTTTACTTTTTAGAAAGTTACAAAATTTCATCCCCTAGATTATTGCTCCGTTTATCTTGTATAAATTTTGTTTTCTAAAGTTTCAATACAAAAAACTTTCCAACAAAATAAATATCACAAAACATACTCAACTTTGTGTCCAATCTATATACAATAATCATTCTCCCCCAACAAACACCGGGGACTGTTTATGCACAAAAGTAATTGTCGATTGCAAATACTTGTCATCGGCTCCGAGACATGATTTGGCAGTTTCCACCAACGTAGAGCATACGGACGATATCTCGTGATTGACCTGGTCAAATACACAAAACAAAAACCAAATAATGAACTTTAATCACAAGGAAAAACAAAGTTTCTTGTAATTAAAAGTCTATAATAAAATAATTAATAATCAACAAAGTTACTAAAAACCACGTTTTTGGTGCTCAAATGATATATTTCGGGATAAAGTATACAAAGGCCACCCAATTATTCAGCTTTTATTATTATTTAGGTTACCCAACTACTAGAACTACATTATATGTCACCCATGTATGTATCCAGTTTTCGTTTATATCAAACCTCCCTAAAATTACATGACGAAAACTATCAACTTCTTGACTGTTCTATAACTTTATAGTTTCGAAAAGTAACCAATAGTGGCTTTTGTTTTTTCAAATAAATAAAGGTTATATTTGTCTACTTGTATGTTATTTTGTCAGATTTGTTATAAACAAAAAGTAGTTTCAATAGTTAGGTGGTCTTACTGAAAAAACGTTGAATAGTTGGATAATATTTATTTTATTATTTATGACATGAAGCGCATCATCCATGTTAGCAGTTAGCACCAAATAAGTGTGAAACTCCTAACAAATGACAAAAAAGGAAAAAAAAAAAAACAATATAGCATAACCAACTTACTTCAAAAAATGAGGCAATGCAATTGCAAGCTTCAAGTGCCAACTTTCCTCGTGTAGCCTGAAAAATATTATTAAATAACCGTTTAGTTGCAAAAATATAAATAAATAATCACATCCGTTTTTTTAGAAAATAGGAGGTGTTTTTTTATCTCTGAAGAAACTAATTCATATTTTGAAAACTAATTCATATTTTGAAAAACAAGACGGATTTTTTATCTCTCAAAAGTAAAACCGATGAAAACTATAAAACCGGTTTTAAGAAATATAGTTACAAAATTGAAAACTGTATTTTCCAATTTGAACAAGTTTTATTCTTTTTTCTGAAAAAGTATCACCTGTGAAGTTTCTTGTGGAATAGTATCAACCATGTTATTAAGAATAACTTGAGATAATGACTCAAGTTCTTGGGTATACATTTTGTGACCAAAGAATAAACGATCATTGCCAATAACCTGAAATATAAAAAAATTATTAGATCTCATGTCGTTTTAGATTAACAAAAGCTTTGACTGATAGTAAAGTCAAATTCTATAAGGTAGTGGTGGTGAATAACTGATTATAAGCCATTTACTTATGAACGGGTCGATGCGGGTTATGATTATGTATAATGGGCTGAACGGGTCAAACAAATGGAAAGTCATTCAAATAGTATTCTCAAGGGTAAAATACACCGGAATGAATCCAAATATACACACTTTATTAATATAACATTTTGATGTACTAAACTTCCAAAACTTGTGTTTTTAGTGCATCAATTCTTGCTTACGTGGCACTAATTTTTGCTAAGTGGATTTACAAAAAAAATAACAAATTTTTTTTTATCAAGGTTGTAAAAAACACCTAGTGGTTGACCACCTTCAAGTGATTAATCGGTCTCAGCGGTATTGGTTTATAGGCCTTGAGCATAAAATACAAAGGAATTTATATTTATATAAATAAAAATTAGCAATATCCTAACAAAATAACTAATTAGTCAATAATCATGCAAAACTTTTAACAAAAACTATAAGTCCATAATAAAATAACTAAATTAGTCAATAAAAACCCTAAAACTGATTTTCAATTTTTATTAAGTAAGTTTGAATTTCGTTGCCTTGACCAATTTTGACCGATTACTAGTTTGACATTCCTAAACCTAATACTGTATTATATCAATTTGAATGCTTTTATCAACTAAAGGAAATTCAGGTAACTGATACATATCAAATAGTAAGTTTTTATATATGATATATACAATAATAATACGTGTACAATTTGATACACTCCTATTTAAAGTTTCAATGCATAAAACCTCCTAAACTATTTTTATTCCAGATATAGGTTATGGTTGAAATATATTTGTAATCATATTTAGCACACTGCTTGTTTATTAATAAGAAAAACAATTAACCTTTTTGACCCGTTATTTGACCCGCCTATTTAGGCGCCTATATTCTATAAAAATTGTATTCTGCAGTTACATAAACATGATTGCAGGAGTACCTGTTCATGCATTGCATGGTATGGCAGCTCATTTTGAGCAAATGCTGCAGATAATGAGAGAAGTGAACATAAAATCTGAACCCTTAGTTTCGGAGTAATCCTATAAATTCATGATAAAAATATAAAAAAAAATCAAAATTTGATATTAGTTTTTATTATCAAAATGAGAGATAGAAATCTAACCATGATTGTGAATCAAGCAAGGATAATATGCTCTTTGGAATGTAGGTAACTCCTTGTTCCAAATTACCTTTAATATAATAAAACAAGATTCATATTTGAACTTTCAATAAGTCATAAAATAAAATTGTTGATATTTTTAACTATTTAAAAATAAATAAATAAATAAATTCAACGTGAATAAGCCAAATACGAATTACCAGGAACCAAGAACATGAAGCTACAGAGCTTTCTCATTAAGGAAATAACATCATTAACATCTTCATTAGATTTCCGCAAACCTAAATACCAAATTAAGTTAATTTAGAAAATTAGAAAAATGTTGTAGAAAAATGTAGCCTTTTTTCTAGACAAAAAAAATTAAAGGAAAAATGGGCATGTTGACTAGGTTAGGTAACGGGTAAAAACAATTATGTGTCGAATTTTGTATTTTTATATGGGTCAAGATGGGTTGACTTGCAACACGTCTTGACCAAAAACTTTAAACTTATAATATATAGCGAGTATGTCAAATATGGTTACAAATATTATATTATTTCTCAATAAGTCAATAGTAATCAAATTATAGAATAAAATGATTTAGGACTTTAGGCAGACTTTCGACCCATTTGATCAATTTCATTTAAAGGTCAATCTTTTTATTTTATGATTTTATCAGTTAAAAAGCTCAAACTGTCATCTCTACTATATATCCTTATAAAAGTTTTTAAAAAATAGTGCATATATAAATTCCATTAACTGCTTTTCAAACCGAGAGGGTTCTGAAGTAATTATTATAGTACATCTATAACATGTAATGAGGTTAAAGATACTATAATAATAATTAGATATAAATGCTATAAATTAAACTATTTTTTGTGCTTATGCAAGAACGGATGAAACTAACCATCAACCAAGTAAACATTTTGTAAACAGCCAATTGCTGAATCTAGAAGTCCGTCTGCATGAGAAATCAATCCCCCGAACAAAGAAACCTGATATTAATGAGAAAAATTATTAAATTAATATATTATAATTTATAAGCCTAAAAATTACAAAATCTTACCTCTGCAGTTTCAAGATATAAGATTAACTGTCTGGAATAAGATGGAATACATGGTATTGTAACTTCATTAAAAGTGATGCAAGATTTGATAAAATTTAAATGATCGGTTTTCTTTCTCAAAGCTCTTGTTGCTAAAAGATTGCTTGAATGAACAAGGATTTCCTGCAAATTAATTCAAACTAATATTAGGGGATGGTTTGACCCCTTTAACTAAAAAAAAAAGTCAACTTGGGTTGTGTTCTTACTTCTTTCTCAAACGGGTCAAATACAAAAAGTCAACAAAATGAGGAACGAGCCAAACGGGTTAAAAGTCGATTTTGAAATCTGTTTTAATGCATACAACTTCCTCAATCGTTTATTCAAGATTTAGATTACTGTTGTAATTAAAGTTGAAGGGTTTATTATTTATAAAAATAAAAACGAAAAACTTTAAAATGAAAAAAATAGAGTTTATGGGTCAACATGATCCAACCCGTTTTATTACTCGACCCACCGAATACAAAACATGTGTATAATTTTGCAACTGTTTAACAATGTATACCTTCAAATCATTCATGCTACTAAAAGCTCCACGACAGTCAGCTAAGAATGTCAAATGGCGTTCCAAATCCGTACCATGGTCAACCTGACAATAATAAATAGTCAATATTATAGATTTAACAAATTGGAGGTTTTCATAAAGCAAACAAAAAAGAATGTTTTCTTTTGCCTAAAATAATTGCCTTATACATTTGTCCATGTAGTCATCGTAAAAAATTCCGTCCAATTGGATCATTAAAAGATATCTTTTACAAAAAAATGATATTTTAATTAAAATAAATATTAAATTTATTTATAAACAAGTTAGATTTATATATAACAGCAACGATTATATAAAAATAAATTTTAAAAGGTTTATAGTGACTCAAATGGGACACAAATCCATCTTTTTTAATGCCCTAATTGGAAGAAGAAGAAAAACTGTGTTACTTCTGACAAAAAAATATATATATATATAAATAAATAAACCCGTATAAGGTACCTTATCAATAAAACGTGCAATCAAACGCTCTGCTTGTTGATTATCATCATGTTTTGTGCTTGATAAATCAACATTATCATGCAAAGATTGAGCAACATCGAATAATAATTTCACTGTTGTAGGATCATTAATTCGATCATTTCTGCTCAATCATGAAGGAAAAAAGAGAAACATAACATTAACATGTACAAGTATTATTGCAGACTGTACAAATATATAAAGCAACTATAATGGTGTATAGATTGAAAAGTAGGGTGTAAAAATCACCACCTCTATTCCTATGTATATAACTTGACAGATAAATGTAACAAATAATGTTAAATAATTCAAGAAGAAAATTGTACCTTGTGGCATTAGTAAGAATGTGCATACTAACAATACTTTTTGAGGTCCCATGCATGACATCTAATATGTCAACAAAATAGTTCTGTAGTAATACCAAAAAAAATATAAATAATAAATAAATAGATAAATCAGGCCAATACTTCACATGAAAGCAACTAGAAGAGAAAAAAGGTTACAAATAAAAAAAGGGATTAATTTACATTAATCGTCCTTGTGGTTTGTATGAAATTATGGATTCCGTCCCTTGAATTTTTTAAATAACATTAATAGTCCCTAATTTTGAAACTTGTAACACCAACGATAATTGAAGCAAAAAAAGTCGGTAAGTTTATACGGACTGTTGATGTTACAAGTTTCAAAAGTAGGGACTAGCTATTTTGCAAGTTTTAAATATATGGTTCGTTTATGTTACAACTTTCAAGTTTCAACAATAGGGACTTTCCATGTAATAAAAGAAGTCTAAGGGACAAGATCCAAAATTTCACACAAACCAAGGGACGATTTATGTAATTTACTATAAATACAAAAATGAAGTTAAAGTTCAGTTAAACTTTGGAGATATTATGTTTTTATTTTGATTTGTTTTTATTTTATTTTCCCAAAAGATCTATATAAAACAAAAATAACAAACTTACCAGATCAAAAACATATTTCATATCATCAAAATGTGTGACCAGCTTTATAACAATTGATTGCAAGCTATCCAGTTCATTTTCAGTAACCACTTCATTGCACAGTCTCTCAAATATTTCACTTAGAACAGAGCTTAAATATTGATCCTGTGAGATAAAAATACTAAATAATTACAGTTACTCGTTATATGTGATAAATGCAATAATTATATATGAAAAATATTAGGGGAAAACTTTGAAATAAATACTCATATTTAAATCACTATAAATCCCCAAAAAACAGGAAAATGAATAATTGGAATTAAATTTTGCAATCATAAAACTTACCATCTTACATTGAAGAATAATATCCATATAAGCATCCAAGATCTTCAAGTATTCATCAAGATTTTTCCTTCTGGTAGCAACCTGACATGAAATTAACTGGAATTATATAAAATCATGTAATTATATAAAATATTATATATTAAAATTAAAAATCATTAAAATGAAAAGAAAAATTTAATAAAACCAAATTCAGAAAGTACCTGAATCACTTCATCAATTACTGCATCAACTGCATTCACTTGAGATATTCCCTCACAAAGCTTAAACCCAAGCATCTTGTAATTCAAACACTTCATAAAAAAAATTAACAAATTAGATGCCAGCTGGAACTACAAGATGCCAGCTAGGATAATATCTTATAAAATACCTGGTCAAACGAAAAATCATCACTGCAGTCAACAAGGTGAAGAAATTCTACACCATTAGAACATACAACATCAGTTGGAAGTTCCTTAAGTAAATAATGGAGAATAATTGATATCCAAGGATTTTTCCCATTTAATTCTGTTGGATTTTTTCCTAAATCAAGGCTCACAATCATATCAGCAACCTGTAAATATAAAAAATACAGTTAATTAGACAGTTGAATATGTGGTCATAAAGTCAACGTATTTGGTCAATCACTAACCTTGTTTGGATCTTTAAAAATGCATCTAACAGTATACTCGATTGTTGGTTCCATCAAACTGATGAGCAATCTTCGATCTCCCAAAAAGTTTCCATATTTGGTTTCGTTCATAGATACGATTCTTGTGAGTACAACTTTTTGGTCATTGATGCAAGTAAATAAATGCCCTAAATAATAGTCACAACACATATATTACCAATTTCCATAAAAGTCTAATTTATAACTGGGAAAATTGCCCAAAGAAAAAGGCAATACCTTAAATGTGAGACATGTAATTTATGCTACCTTTTGATGTGCAAAAAAGTTTAAATACCAGATGTTGTCAAAATTGAGATATTTTTTAACCTTTGTTGGCCATTTTCTTTACATCTTTTCAATTTTATTATACAATATATATGTAGAGACACACACATATGTCAACTTAAATAACCCAAGTTGTCAGAAATGGTATATTATGTTATCTTTCTTGGCCATTTTCCCTCTATAACTTTCTGATTTTTTATTATTTTACAATATATATGTACAGAGTACAGACACACAGATATATATTTCATGTTAAAACATCAAATAATCAAATATTATGTACCTGTATCGCATTTGGGAAGTTTTTGGGCACAGTGAAGCAAAAAGAATCGACAGTAAGCTGATGCAAGTGGATCTGCGATCCCTCTTATCATTGTAGCCAAACGCATGAGGTCATCCCTGACATCATCATGCAGAAACCGCCAGCATGGAAATATTGCAAGCTCCAGATAGCTAAACAGTTATGTCAAATTAGCAGTTGGTAAAACTAAAAACTTATATTTACACAAAAATGTTTCGAGAAGTTACATCATTATCAGCGTTGTAAAACTCAGTCAAAACTCGGCCAAACTCAGTCAAATTCTTCAAAATGCTTACTGTCCCACCCATCCACTCTCCAAAATACATTTTAAGTTATTAGTCTTATTATTATTCTTATTCATATACAGTATTAGTGTGATACAATTTTACTTGTAGGTTTTAAATATGTTCTATTTTCAAGAACTAGGAAAATTATATGTATTATATATTTTTTATTCAAAATTATATATAAAAATCCCAATCCAAGTACTCGTTGAGTATTCACCGAGTAACCGATTACAACATTGCTCATGACGATATTTAATGTAGCTAAAAAAAAGAAAAGGGATTCACATGCGAGGAAGAAGCTCATGAATGGAAGCAATTTTTCTAAACCAGTTACTGCATGTCTCTTTGGCTTCATGGCATATATTATTTGCTTCAAATTCATCTGCAACAATTATTATACAAAAAAGAAAGTTACAATTTATAGAAAAGTGTCACATTAACTTCAACTAACGTATATAAATGGATAAATATTATTAGTGTGAATGTGTGACTATAATAAATTTGTTTTTCGTGGCAAGTTGTGTCTAGACTCTAGAATAAAATCATGAATTAGAAACCTGATAAAGTACATATTCTGGTCCCACCATCTGTAAACTCGGCTTTTGCCTTAATTCTCTCCCATACCATATCACCTAACATGTCCATTATATCAGTAGCTAGAACAAATAATGTTGGGTAAAATTGTGCCACACAGGTGTCCATCAGAAGCTTGGCAACCTACAGGGTGAAAAATGAAAATAAAAATAAATAAATTACAAAATTATATTGCTTGAGCTCGCTTGTAAAAACACGTGAAAAGATTATTCAGATTTCAGCCACATGATAAAACTAGAAAATATGTTTAGAACTAGAGCTAATTACGTAAAGCGTCCCTGTGATTTGTAAGAAAATTATGGATTTCGCCCCTTGACTTTTTTTCTTTCAGGGATAGTCCTTGTTTTTGAAACTTGTAGCACCAACGGTCACTAAAGCAAAAAAAATACCGTTTAGTTTTTAGGGGCCACTGATGCTACGAATTTCAATTTTAGGGACCGTTGATGTTACAAGTTTCAAATTATAGGGACTCTGAGTGTAATAAGAAAAAGTAGAGGGACGAAATCCATAATTTCATACAAAACCACACGAACGACTATTATAATTTCAGAAAACGTAAAAAATGAGAAATTACCTTAATTGACAACTTTAAAGATGTGACTCGGTCATCAGAACCCCAAGCACGCATGATCTCATCTTTAAGTTCATGCAATCGTTTAATATACTCTTGATGGCTTACAATCTTATATCCTCCTTCAGTCGATTTTTGAGAATCGTTCACTTCATCTGACTGCATATTTGTTGCTATTTCTACAACTGCTAATGACAAAAATAATTGAAAAAAACAAAAACAAGTTAATAAACCACAGTATTATAGTTTTCATCTCCCTATGCAGAAAAAAAGATATTTAGTATATGTATATCAAATTACCATACCCTTGCTGCCTTTTATAGTTTTGCTCGACAACTGTAGTGTTAAAATATCCAGGTTAATAACTAGATTAATAACTGACATAACTCCTATCACTTAACTTAATGTTTATAAGACTTACTGAAGAAACTGAAATCATTTTTGGTACAGGGAATCTTTGCATTAATAATTTATTGAAAGATGCCCATTCTTTTGTAGAGTGATGAGAGGTTGCTTGATTAGCAAGACGCTTTTCTGCAATAATTGTATCCTCAACTGGCTCAGGGATTTCTGTTGATAGCCCTCTTAATGGATCAAAGAATTCAATTCTGTCATTATCCTGTAATTATATAAACATAATCTGCTTTGTGATCATAGAATTTGCAATGTGATTATAGAAAAATAAACTTCTAAAAAACTGAAATCAAAAACCTCAAAATTGAACACCAAACATGGCCAATTTTCGATCAATGACTACACAATCTACACGCGATTTATATAAAATATGAACAGATTATTATCAAGAACGAAAACATAAACGGGTAATTATATAACATAATTTGCTTTGTGATCATAGAATTTGCAATTTGATTATAGAAAAATAAATTTCTAAAAAACTGAAATCATAAACCTCAAAATTGAACACCAAACATCGCCAATTTTCGATCAATAACTACACAATATACACGCCATTTATATAAAATATGAACATATTACTATCAATAACGAAAACATAAACGTGTAATTATATAACATAATTTGCTTTGCGATCATAGAATTTGCAATGTGATTATAGAAAAGTAAATTTCTAAAAAATGAAATCATAAACCTCAAAACTAAACAACAAACATCGCCAGTTTACGATCAGTAACTACACAATCTACACGCCAATTAGATAAAATATGAGCAAATTAGTATCAATAACGAAAACTCCAACCTGCGTGTATGATGAGGATGGGGACGGGGACGAACATAGAGGATGTGAAGAAACTGAAACTCGAGTAAGTGAATAGACTTGTTCTTCAGCTCTGTAATCACGCGCTTTGAATTCCATTTCTCCGATCACAAATGTTGATTCATGAACGCAGGCGGTAAAATCAATGGGAAAATAATGGCATTAACGGTTTGGTGATTTGCCTGAATCAGATACCTCCTTCGATTTAGGGTTTATCGCCCTATTGTTGTGTGCTGATTACCAACTCTTACTCCGTGTAGAAATTACTAAACACTTATGCAAACCTATCTAATAACTTGGCAGGAAGGTCAACTTCCATAAGGTATTTCATGGACCAGTTTGACTTTTGACTGAAAACCCATGAGTCAAATAGCTGACTGTTAATGATCGATTAAACTAAAGGACTAGCGGGCATCAGCGCAGCATGGGAGCAGGTATATTTTGTGATTGTGATCGTGACCGGTGGTGTAGTGTTTGTGGTAGGTGGTGGTGATAGTGACGGTGGTAGTTGGTGGATGAGGGTGGTGGCCGTGGTGAATACGGATTGTCAAAAGAATAATACTAGTTTAAAGATAAAAAAACATAATAATGTAAATAATTATTTGTAGTGAACATTTGTTTTAGTAGTTTAGTTGGTTATCGTCTCTTGTTAATAATATGAAAGTTGCTAGTTTTGGGTGTTGTTTAATATTTCCAAAGCTAGAAGGACTCTCGTATGCGGACCACATTTAAGTGTTGCACCTTCTGGACCAAATGTCTGTAATCTGCAACAAAAATGTTGTTTATTTTTTTTGACAGAGTTGCATAAAACATATTTGCGGGCAAAATTAGGGTAAAAAATGTCGCAAAATTAGGGCTAAAATTGAGAACCAGATTGGGGTTCCTGTTCACGAGTGACGGAGAAGAAGAATACACTGGTGCATGCAGAGAGAGGAGAAGACGACGAAGAAGTTGGCCTGGGATTTAAGAAAAATGGAGGGAGCGTCAGAGAGGAGGTCGGAGATCGCGAGGTGCCCTCTGGAGTTGGACTTGGAGTTGGAGAAGTTTGGTCGGAGGGGTGCGGGAGATCGGTGGGAAGGAGATGGCAATATGAGCTATTTTTTTTATTTTAGTTTTTAAATCTTAGAAGACCCAAGAAGCTAATGTTAAATCTTAATGGGAAAGATCTTGGACATACAATATAAGGTCTGTGAGGTTCTGAAAACAAACATTTACGCGAGTTTTTTTATGCGTGTAGTCTTCGCCGCGAAGACAGAAGATCCTACGCGTAGACCTTTTGCTAAAATAACAAAAGCACCTTAGTCATGTGGTTGTTAATATTTCCAAAACACACAAATTTTGAAATAACAAGTGTAATCAATTAAATTTTATACCAGCCACATAAAGCAAATGGTAATTGAATTTTTACATATAGAAGTTTATATAAACTTTTAACTTACTCTATCTTCATTGATAACATAATAATATTTCCAAAATAAGCAGGTATTGGTTGAATTTTAAATTTTCTATTGGAAAGTTTTAAAACATTATAATGTATAATGTTGTGACATGTGAGTGGAGTTTTTATTTAATTTCATTTTATTATAGCATTATTCAGTTTTGAAATGACCACAATCGCTTTATTTAGGGTGTGTATGGTTAGGAGTATTAGAGGGTGAAGAATAGTAATACTAATCTTTAATAGTGCTTTGTTAGCAATTATACAATGAATCATTACTCAATACTAGGCAATACTCCATTACTCATTAAATTGTAAGGAATGAGCTAGACATTGACAAATATACACAGACACACATAGATGATGATATCTACACCACATAATTTAATAATGTACCACAACTTCTGCTTTGATACTTGTACAGATTGTTTTAAAATATATACAATGTGGTAAGAGAAGTAATTGTTGTGGTATAAATATCAATTCTCAACACACATTGGTGGATCTATTACCAATCAAGGGGGTGAATGGCCCCCACTTGGTGGGCCACTCCCATGTGGAAAATTTTTTAATAAAAGAAAATTAGTGGAAAAATTGTATATGATCCCGCTCAAAGTTTTATGAAAACCCTAGTTAACTTTGGTCCTGGATTCACCACTACACACATGTGCCGATAACTAGCTCATGCCTCCTAATTTGGTGAGTAATAAAGTATTACTAGTAGTGAGTAATGATTTATTGCAGAGATTCCAACCAAACACACCTTAAAGTTTAGGACCATAATGTTAACTTTTTTCATAATAGACCTAATCTGCAATATCCGTTTATGTCAAGGGACTGAACTGATCATTCCAAATTTCACTGGCACTGCGTAGTGACAAGAGTTTGAGCATTATTCTTGCTTTCTAGGGTTTGCTCGTTCCTTTATTCTCAATCCCCTAGAATGTCGAACCACCTGTACGGATCCAGCTCACACGGCTACGCCGGAGGATCAAAATCGTCAAACGTCTTCACGTCCAGATCCCTTATCGATAAATACGCGACTGCAGATCCATCGTACCTCAGCTCGTCTAGGGTTATCGGTTCAGAACCACTCTCATCGGCCTCCAATTTGTACAGCTATCCTTCAATGCTGTACAATCAACAAGATGCTATTGGCGCCGCGGCCGCCGGAGGAGCGACGTTGTGGCAGGTACCGCCTGGTGTTGAAGCCGACGCTAACGCAACTTCAATCGCGTCTATATATGCTGGCCTCAAACGTTCGTCTTCTGAAGGTATGAATTATAACGAAAAAACCTGAACTGGCTGTCCATCTGCTGATTTATAACGAAATCATCAATTCATTGTGTTATTTGTCTGATTAATGTCACTTATGGCTAACCATTACTGTTGTTTCAGTTATATGATGACAATTATGTTTTTGGTAATGATAATAACCTGTAACTACAAAGTGTAAGTGCGTAACTTCTAAAATACATCAATCATAAAAAGCAATAGGAGCTACAAATGTATATGATAGGTTTATGTGAAATAGTCTATATCTATGTGTATGTGTATGCATACATACAAGGATAGAGAGCACCACAATCTCTTATTAGTTGTACATAATCTTTCAAGTATGATGTATCGTACTGGCTAATAGATCTATATGTGCATTTTATTTATATGTTCTAGTTGTGTAAGTTTTTATCGGAGTTGCAAAAGTGTGGATGAATCTATCCAGCCTCAACATATACGATTTCTTTTTAAAATTTTGTTATAACTATAAACCTACAGTCTATAAATATAATAGTTGATCATCTTAATATATGGATGTGTAAAACTCGGTCTACTCGGGAGAGGCGAGTTGACGCAAATCGGTCAAAACTCGCCCAACTCAGAAACTCTGTCAAACTCTGTCAAAACTCGGAAAGTCAGTCAAAACTCGGTCAAACTCGTTCAAATTCTTCAAAATGCTTACTTTCCCGCCATCCCACTCTCCAAAATACATTTTAAGTTATTTATTATTATTATACAAATTTATATATAAAATCCCAATCTGTATACTCACCGAGTAACCGATTACATGCTCCAGGGTATTCGAATAAACGAGTACCGAGTAGAGAGTTTTACAACATTGCTATTAAATAAAAGTAAAAGATTAAAAGCATAATAAGACTTCGATCTTAATTTACAATAATCATACACAATTAATACATGAATCAGAAAATATCTTATTTTTTTATTTTAGATTTGTATAAACTCCACATGTACTCAAATAAGCTCACCGTCGTATTCTCAATTACTATAAGTTTATAACCTTCAGATCAATATTTATGAATATTAAAATTTATTATCAATATATGGATACTCAATGCTTTATTATCAATATATCTTATAAATTATTTTGCAGCGATCCGGCGTGTTAATACTTTTAAATTTTAAATCCTATGTTACTTTCTACCTATATGAATATTTAAATTTATTATTATCTTTATATTTAATTATTTTTATCGTAGCATTATATCATCAGTCTCTTCTTGGTACCCATTCTACAATTGGGCAAAGTGAAGCTTGGTATTCTGCAAACAAGCGTCCTAGATTTGCAAGCAGTTTGCCCGTTTACCCGCAAAGGCCCGGAGAAAAAGATTGTGCCCATTATATGCTTACAAGAACTTGTAAATTTGGAGATACCTGCATGTTTGACCATCCTTTGTGGGTCCCAGAGGGTGGAATCCCTGATTGGAAAGAGGTGAGGTGGCCTTTTTTTGTTATTTTCAGTATATACATACGTAATAGTTACATATAAACATTATTTTCCATTTACAACTTTGTATATTTTAGTTAAATACTCTATGTTACTCTTATACGCTATACTTAGACCTGTTTATTGCGTATTAATGTATTATTCTATATAAATATATGTTCTTGTCTCGATGCTGATGATTTGCTGGGAATATCCTAGTACTGATTATTAACTATTTAAATGGAAAACCTAGGATTTAAAATAAAACTAGATGAAAATAGTTTATATCAAATGCAACATTTTAAATATTTAACCGTATAGATAATATATCTTAATCTATGTATTGGGAAAGTAAGTATAACTCGAACCAAAGAACCTATAATCTGAAATGATGAATAACTATAGATCTAATTTAAGCCGCTTATATAATAGATATGAAATAGAATAATTATCCCTGCTTTATTTGGGCACAATGCTAGTATTTATATAGGTGTCTCAGTGTTTGTTATTTATGCTATCTATGTAGTTACTTTACGTGTTTGCTCCACCAAAAATTAGAAACATGGATCGAATGGGAAATACTTATTGCCTTCCTTGCAAGTTGTTTTGTAGTTTGTACAGAATGTGGAATTGTTGTTTGTTTTTAAATATTTATAAATTATTAAATTGTATACTCCATTTTTCTATATACTTCCTCCGTTTCAAAATAAGTGACACACTTTCCATTTTGAGGTGTATCAAAATAAGTGACACACTTTGAAAACTTTCCTTATTTGGTAAAAATAGTGGGACCCATACCCACTAACTATCCTCTTTAATAAAGTGAAATTACCCCTATACCCTTACTTTTACTTTTAAAACTCATTAATATCACTTTATTCAAGAAAAGTGGGACCCAATCTCCACTAACTATGTACTTTAATCTATTTTAACCTCTACTTTAATCTTTTACCTCAAAAAACGTGTAAGCCAATTTGTGTCACTTATTTTGATACGGAGGAAGTATAATATTATAATATAATGCCATTGAGTGAAATTAGTACAATCATAAGATGAGAACCTCGATTTTCTGATTTTTTTCGGTTTTGGACGGAACCAGACCGAGAACTGATTTTGCATGAAAATTTGAACTGAGCCAGTTCTCGGTCCAGCTTACACAGGCCTAGTATAAACACATAGGATAAAACATCTTTTTCTTTTGGCATATAACTGACAAATGAATTGCATGGAAATTTCACATGCCATTTGGTGATTGCTATTATTTAAATACAATAATGTGTTTATATTGTATTTAATAATAACATACTTCCTTTATCTGCACATTAATATGTTTTTTAGCTCTAAATGCAGGTTGCAGTCACTGTTGCAAGTGAATCTCTTCCTGAGAGACCTGGAGCACCAGATTGCCCGGTATGTTTTTTCTTTTTGTTAACTGATTACTCCTGACAATTATTGGTTTTATAACTTATACGTATTTATGTAATCTAATCCTACTCTTATAACCTTTTTTTGCTATTTATATTTTAATTTTTTTGTGAAATGCAAACAAACATCTTAGTGCAAGTTGATTGTTATTTGATGCAGTATTTCTTGAAGACTCAAACATGCAAATATGGTCCTAGGTGCAAATTCAATCATCCAAAAGATAAAGTTGCTTCTTTGGTAGGTTTTATTGCTTCATTATATATCGATTCAACTTGCATTGATGTTAAAATCAAATAACTGTCTTATTTTGATTCATCTGCAGTCTACTTTGGAAAATTCCAATGGTTCTGAATTACCAGAAAGACCATCTGAGCCTCCATGTGTGGTATGCATGCTGCATTTTCACTATTATTATTATTTAGGGAAGGCCACCCAACTATTCAACTTTTTTCATTTAGGCCACCAAACTAATAGGCCACCTAAGTTTGTATCCAGTTTCATATATACCAAATCTGGCCAAAAACATGTTAATTCGATGGAAATTTTCTTCATCTTTTTTTATTGTTCGATAATGAATGCTCTACATTCTACATCATAGACAAATTACCGAAAAAATATTTTTAATTTTTCCAAAATTTCTACTGCTATCTTCGTCATCCCATACGTATTTTTCCCAGATTTGGTATAAACTTTGACTTTTTGAGTTTTTGACTTCTAGATTATGATATAAAAGACAAAGTGATACTTAAGTCCTTAAGTATGACCTTTTTGTGGATATAATGTTAACTGTGACCTTTTAAAGTTGATAATTGGGTTATATAATATTTCTGAGTTTTTGATAATCGTGAGACTAAAAAAAAGACTCGAGGCGTGATTTCATATTATTAAAAGTTAAAACCTTGGGGTGACCTTAATGAAAATAAGTTAAATAGTTGGGTGGCCTCCATATTTACTATTCTTTTTTTACACATTTATTAATTTAAATATATAAGCAGTTTTATATGAAGACTGGAACATGTAGATTTGGTGCTACTTGCAAATTTAATCACCCGAAGGAAATTGTAATACCAGTTGCTAAGGTGGAAAATGGGAATGGTGTACAGTTGGAAACAATTACCATCGGGACAAACGGAAACGTGGTACCTTCCATCCCTCAGTTTACCCCTGCAATGTTGCATAACTCAAAAGGACTCCCTATTAGACCGGTAATGTTTTTTTTTTTGCCAGGAATTAATAATAATAATATTATTGATTTAACTGAAATAACTGACCTATTTAATTAACTGAACTAGGGGTGACTGGGTGAGCACGGTCTAGAAACCGAACCGAACCAATAGTACCGAAACTGATAATGATGAATTTCCAAAACCGAAAACCAAACTGACTATATGTTTCAGTTTGGTTCGGTTCGGTTTTTTCAACCCAAATGTTCACTCCTATCCGAGAACCAGACCAAAACCGATAGGACCGGAACCAAAAATCATGAAATTACAATTCTGAAAACTGAACCGATTACATGTTTTCGGTTTTGGTCCGTTTCGGTTTTTTCAGCCCAAATGCTCACTCCTAAACTGAAGGTTTGGTTTTAGGATATTATCAACCGAACAATTGACCCATATGTGACCCTTAGCCGACCAATCTTTACTGAAATGATTGTTTTTTATTTCTAAATAACTGACATTATAGCTTTTTGGGTCATATTTGCCGGTGTTCACCCATATATTTAACTTTCAACCACTTATTTCTTACATAATATCGTCTTTTGTCGCCATTATTTGTTGTTAACAGGGTGAAGTGGACTGCCCGTTCTACCTGAAAACTGGCAGGTTGGTTAGTTAGTACATAATACATTGGCTTATCATTTCTTAATTTAAGTTTCTCTCCAACATTTTCATGAAAATTAAAACAATAATAATAATAATAATAAAACACATCTCCTATAAATTCACTGATTCTCGTTGCTAAACTTTACATGATTCAGTTGCAAATATGGTGCCACCTGTCGCTATAATCATCCAGAGAGATATGGTACGTCTTCTGGTAAATTATTATCATGCTTTTCCCCCCTTCTAGTTAGGGGTTAATATGGGCCTGTTTTGGCCCAATATCGAACCCAAAATGAAAACTTTTGGTTATTGATAATTGGAAACTGTTCGGTTTTGGTTAAGGTTAGTTCAGTTAACATTCCACTAGATAGTCAATTAGTCATAATGTGGGCATTTCCTAGCTCTTAATAGTTACTTAAGTAAATTTATAAACATATATATTAAAAAAATTAAACAATATATAGTCGGTTCGGTTAGGTTAGGTTTACATGGTATGATTTTTTGGTGAATCAAAACCGAACCTTATGTTACCCCTTAAAACCGAAAACAAAAGTTTCAGGTTATTTTGTGTCAGTTTTCTCGGTTTTCAGTTAGCTTGATGATTTGTTTGTAATTTTTCATGCAGCAATGGATCCAGCTGGCACCATTGTATCAACTCCTATTGGTCATATGAACATTAATTATGCCGCCGCCGCCCCCTCTGTAATGCAAACTGTTGACCCATGGAGTGGTCAAACAACGGTAAACTTCACAATTATTTCAAACATATTTTAGTCAAAAGTCATACAAAATCCCGTGTTCCAAAATCTATCCGATCTTTTCATCACATTTGCTTAAAAATGGGTTGATTTTGGTTGTATTTTACATCCAACAATGATCAAGCGGGTTAGTTATTTTAAAAGTTCTAATTTGAAATTATATGTCGAAGTAGTAGTCCACATTTATAATACTTCAAAGTTCAAATCAACAATGCTTATCTACAATTTGTACAAAAATATTAATTTTAACAAAAAATTAGCATTGTAGCTTGACTTTTTGACCAATTTTGAACGCCTAACCTGATTTTGGCAGCCTCACCCTGATTTTGACCACCTAG
Organism: Calendula officinalis; assembly: GCA_963853835.1. Classification (NCBI taxonomy): domain Eukaryota; kingdom Viridiplantae; phylum Streptophyta; class Magnoliopsida; order Asterales; family Asteraceae; genus Calendula; species Calendula officinalis. The sequence continues at coordinate 79,231,978 of OY970823.1, forward strand.
TGATCGCCAATCCCCGATTTTGACCGTCATTGACCGCTGAACGCCTATCATGGCCAATTAAACACTGTAAAATTTTCAACAGCCAATTAAACATCGTGACCTATAGTAGCTTTATACTATTTAATTGTTTAATGGGCTGAAGGTGATTCTTTGTATTATTCATTTTTTCTTACTAACCGATCAATGATATATATTTTTTTTTTCCTGTTGCAGCTCGGTTTGACTTCAGCTATCTACCCTCAACGACCCGGTCAGACTGAATGTGATGTGCGTATAAGTTCTGTGTTGTATATACATTAATCTGCTTTGTTATTTATTTATTTATTTATTTATTTTGTTTTTCTTTTAGCATTATATGAAAACGGGAGAGTGCATGTTTGGTGAGAGATGCATATATAATCACCCGCTTGATAGGACCACACATGCACTATCAGCAAAAGATGGCCAACAAAACATTGTCAAATTTACTCTTGCTGGTCTTCCAAGGAGAGAGGTATTAAAACAAATAACTTTTTTTTTGTAGTTTTTAATTTCGATATGTCATATTTATAATTAAGAGAGAAAATGGCACAATAAACACTAGAAGACAGCTATATTATTAGCTTATTTTGACAAATGGTAACATCTGTAGAATATTGGTTTGACCATCATCTGAACTGCAGAGGATGAGTCGAATCAAGCTCGGCTTGAAAAGCTCGAATATTTGTATAATATATATTTTTTTATAACAAAACTTATTACGAGTATATTTTAAAACTTTATTCAATACAAAACTCATTTAAATATAATTTACAACAAAAATTTATCCATAAGTCAAAAGCTATTCTAGTCTCTAGACACGTTTTAAAATAATAAATTCCTACAATAATGCTATATGTAAACTCCAATCAGGCAATCACTATACATGTTTGGGCCAAAAAAACTGAGCCGAGCTGAAAACCGACCAAAACCGAAACATGTAATCAGTTCGGTTTTCGGTTTTGTAATTTCATTAATTTTGGTTTTGGTCCGCTCCTTGGATAGGGGTGAGTATTTGGGTTGAAAAAACCAAATCAAACCAAAAACGACCGAAACCATAAACATGTAATCGGTTCGGTTTTGAAAATCCATCATTATCGGTTTTGGTCCTATCAGTTTCGGTTCGGTTTCTTAACCGCGCTCACCCCTAAATTGCTGAGGTGGAGTTGAAATTGTATAGTTTTAACCTAAAGTTATACTTTCTTCGATAATGAAGCAAAGGGTATTATTGGAAATGAAAATTCTACCATAACCAAATTAACTAGGTATACATGGTATTGACAAAAGTGAATTAAAAAAAAAATCATGGTTTTAACTTCATTCTACAACAGGGGTCTGTACACTGCCCGTACTACATGAAAACAGGGGCTTGCAAGTACGGTGTGACTTGCAAGTTTGACCACCCGCCACCTGGCGAGGTCATGGCGGCTGCAACATCATCAGTGACCACCGGTGAAGAAGTCAAAGATGGTCAAAAAGAATGAAACCGCTCAAGCATGGTAGATTTGGTTTGGTATTACAAAAGTTGATCTTGAATGTTTTAAATGATTAGTTATTTAATCGTTACTGTAATTCTATACTTTGTATGATTTGATATGCTTGGTTGTATCTGTCTAGTTGGAATCAGAAGGCTTATTAGGATTTTAATAATCGTTATGTAATGCTAGTGTCATTGATTTACCAAATGAAAATCAACCTGGGCTAATTGTTTCTTTTTTCGTTATTTTGTTGTTCTTTTTCATTTGGTTTATTTCCTTTGTAGTCCCTGCCCCATTCGTTGGGTTGTATAATGTATATAACGAGGAATGTTATACCCGCGTGTTGCTGCGGGATTTTAAATCCAATTTTTGACGACAAAAAAAGTAAATTCTTATTTCAACGATTTTGATTTTTTATGCTAAGATGTAGTTTATTTATGATTCGAATTAAAATAAAAGCTCATTGATCAAATAAAATATTTTTTTGAAAAACTTATTCTATTCACTTATATGAAGTAAGTATATAGTATCATAAATTAAAAAAAAAATGTAGTTGATAAAAAATTAAATAGTTTACATAATAAATAATACTCGTCAAAAGTTTAAAAGTATATATTCTATAAATAAATATCTATTTTGTTCTTTTAAAAGCATTGTATTAATATTTCTTTATTTTTCATGATTGTTGGGCTTCATATGAAAAGCGTCATTCATTTATATATGCATAGGAAGATTCTTTTTCTATTTTATAATTGTTTTCCTTGAGTACAAAAATCCACGAAATAAACACTTATCCGAAAAATATATAATATCATGCTATTTTTAGAATTTAAATAAATATTAATTATAATTTATAAAAGATAATAGATAGTAACATAAAAATAGATAACATATATTTGTTTGTCTAGTATTTTTTTTATAAATCTTAAATAGCAAAAATAAATACTTGTAAATGAATTTCCCGTGGTATCAAATTTATATTTATTTATAATATATAAAAGTTAGGATGTAAAATAACGACCATCTAGCATGTTTATATTTTGAATTTATATTTTTTTATAATTGAAACTTTATAAACTTTATACCCTATTTTATGAGTGCTAATTGAAACTTTATGAACTTTCTAGTTTGTATCCTTATTTTAAGGGTGTTAATTGAAACATTATAACACATGATCCTATAACACGTTTTTTTTTCTACCCCTATTTTAGAAGTGTTAATTGAAACTTAAATTTTCTAGTTTCTACCCCTATTTTAAGGGTGTTAATGAAACTTTATAACACACCAAAAGACAATCGTTCGTATAAGCCCATTCATGTTCGTATAAGCCCATTCATGGGGATCATTTAAAGTAGAATATCGAAGTAAAAGCAAAAACACATTTCATTTCAATGGACCCAATTGATCTTTTTCCGGTTGTGGATAAACAAACTAACTTTTCTTCATTACTCTTCGTAGTAAAATCAAATTCATATGGAATTTTCCTCTTTTCTATGTATCACTCCGTTTTTATAAAACCCCGTTCAAAGATTCCTTAATGAACACTAACCATTGAATGGTTAATGTATATATATAAGGGAATAAAATATGCTTGTCAAGAGAATTTTCAAGTCAGTGATGTATGCACTTTAGGTGCCACTACATATGATGGAACTCGATAATTTATCAAAACACCACGGCAATGCAACAAATAACAATGATGCTTGGCAAAAAAAAAAAAAAAAAAAAAGTATAGATGTGTGATGTAGATATTCATATATTTTCATTGGAGTAGAGAAATTGTTTTTGAAAAGACTTCTGACGAAAGTGTGGTGGGAAAAAAATGTGGTGTTATAAAGAAAATGTGAAAAAGACAAACAACCAGTGACATGAGTATCTAGATTCTAGATTCTATATATATATATATATATATATATATATATATATATATATATATATATATATATATATATATATATATATATATATATATATATATAGTGGAGAGTTATATAGAGAACTCATTATTCTGGGTATAATTCAATATAAACAATTAATTTTTCAAAATGAACGGATCTTAAAAGATACATGAAGAGATTTGATGAGGGACCATCAAATATTGGTATGCATGTATGTTATACATGCATGTATACATATATGTTATCACGCATATATGTTATTCACGTATGTATTATAAGTGTTATTTGTGCATGTATGTTTTTCAGTATTTTTGATTTTTTTTAAAATACATGTTTAATTTGGGTTAAATGTTATTGGTTTGCATATGTATTTACTATATTTGATTGGGTTAAAAAGGGTTATACAGTGTTTTACACAAAAAATGAGTTCTCTATATAACTCACCCCTATATATATATATATATATATATATATATATATATATATATATATATATATATATAGGGTCGAGTTATATTGAGAACCCTGATTTCAAAAAGAACTCTGAGAACTCTTATTAACCAATCAGAATTTAGTAAATTAATTTTGATTTATTTAATTCATATTAATTATTCAAGGGTATTTAGGACATTTTACCAAAATAAAAATATTTCCTTTTTTGAAAGTTTCCTAAAATTTAGGAATTATTTTCGAAAATTTATTGTTATTTTATTATTTGTTTATTACTGTGGGCCGGTTGTATATTTATGTTTTTTTACATATATGTTTTTTTGCATTAGTTTCGGAAATTTATTATTACATATATGTTATTTTACAGTTGTATTGAATATACATGTTTGAACATATATGAACTTATTCATACAAAAGACAAAAATTATTTCAAAGAACACAAATGTACAATATAACATTTATGTTATCCAACTCAAACATACACTTTAATAAAAACATAAAAAATTAAATAACATACATGCATGTACAACACATATGTATCCAAACAATAACACTTATGTTACACTAATCAAGAACAACACATAAGCAAACTCTGACTCACAAGACCTAATCATCTACACCAATGCCAACATCAACAACACTTTGATTGCTTTATCATAACACCTTAATCGTAATCACCTCCTTCAACAGAATGCTTTGCACCAATGTTGACAACAACTGCTCATTATACTACCCACTGCAAAATATATATAAAAAAACATATATGTTTAATCAAAAATACATTATTCAGAGATCTTAACCAAAAATTGTTTATGCATACAAAAAATGTTAATAGAGAATTACCTTTATTCAGAGTTCACAATGTAACTGCACCAACTTTTGTTTTGCTACAACTTATAAGGAAAAAACACAATTCGATGTCAAAGAGGGTTTCAGAATAAGAATCAAAATATGAACTTGAGTCAAATAGGTGTTCATGCATCATGCAAAAGTGCAATTAAACATATAAGCATTTTTAAAACATATAAGCATTTCATCGAACACATTGAGTGCATAAATTAAAAAAATTAAAAATTGAAAAAAAAGGAAGTTGAATAAGGATAAACATCTAATTATCAAAACTGATGTAGAAGTGTGAAAGGGAATATGATGAAATCACATATAAAAATTATAAGAACAAACAAGAAAGTAAAACTTTTCAGTGAATATATAGGAAGTTGAGGTTGGATGTAAAACTTTTCGGTGAATATTCTTTTCCGCCCTCATCCGATCATTAAATATACAAAACAGAGAAAAAAAATATTACCGAGCTTTCCCCCAAAAACAAGTATTGAAACGTAACTGCCGCCACACCCAGATCCAACCACCGCCGCACTCACATCTGCCCAAATGGCCGACGCAGATGATGGGAACCGTCGCGTTGTAACATCCTGAGACCTGGCCTAGAATTTTTAATTACTTTCGGTAAGTAATTTAATTGTTTATTGTTTTATATAAATTATTTGATTTAATTATATTTAATTGTATTTTAACCATGGGGTTAAAATTAGTAAAACTGAGATATTTAAATATTAAAATGATTTTTACATATTTGGGTTCACTTCTGAACCGGGGTTTCAAAAATATCTTCGTTGTTAAATTTAGAGTTAGTTAGGTCTAAATTAATTATCTGCGAACCAGACTTTCTGTATTATACAGTGTTTAAATGAGAAAAATCAGATTTTTGGGCCTTGTATGTACACGTGTTGTGTTTGTGGGTGTGGGAAATACACCTGTGAACTTCTCTGTCTCTCTCTTTGGGTCGACATTTAGCACACACATTCAAAAAAATTGTAGTTTTTGATTCCTTCTCTAAATCAGTCCAAGAACCCTTAAATCTCAGCTTAGATTTCGAAATTGATGCTTGCAAGGTAAGGATTCTTCTTCTAAAAGTTAAGGTTTATAATTATTTCTCTATACATGAACTAGGGTTTTTGTGTTAATGGTTTTTTTATGGAATTCTTGATGAATCATGCTTGGAATCCGAAATTGATGTATGATTTGGTGTTTAATTGAGTTATTGCAAGTTATATATGTGTAGAATTGTTAGTTATATCATTTTGGTGAAGCTTCCATGAAAGCTCCATCAATGGAGTTCTTGGGAAGAAGATGGAGTTCTTCCCAATTTGATGAATTGTGTATCTTGGTGTTCTTGAAGTTTGGTTAGGTTAAATATGCATGTTAGAAGTGATAATTGTGGTATAGGTTTGATTGTAACATGATTTGGTTGCTTTTGATAGATTAAAAGTAGTGTTTGGGTGAAATTTGTAAAAATCCCGTAGCTAAGGAAAAATGGCAGATTTTGACCATTTTGCAAAAATCATATAAAATCAACCGTAACTCCGTTTTGGGCGTGCGACCAGTCGTTTCGAAGGTCTATGAGTCTACTTTAATAATATATATTTTCCTGGACTGATATGGTTATAAAAATGAGCAGATTTCTGAGTTAGTAACAGGTGGTCAAATGCATCTTTTTAGGTTAAACATGTATTGATTATTTTGGGTGTTTCAAAGTATAATTAATTAACATGAAGTTGGTTATTATATGGTAATTGTATACTTGATGAAATGATAATTAAGGGTTTGTAAACATTGAAAGTTAATAAAACGTTTTTGACCCGTTTGGGCCTTACATGATGAAACTTGACTAAATACATATATTTAGCACTTGACTTATACTTTGAATGTTTAGTTGGAATTAAAATGTCATTAGTATGTTTATGAAAGTGTTAATTGGTGAATGGATTATTATATGGTGGTGTTTGGATGATTTTTAGGTAAAAAGTCATGAACTAGTCAAATTGGTAAAATGAGACTTTAACTTAGAAATTGTTAGACAATATCATGGTTCAATAAGTTGATCATATAAGAGTTTTAAAAGTATATTAGCATGTCTTAAATGATAGTTTGTGGTTTTGACCCGTATTCTAGAATAGCTAGTTAAATTCATGAATTGTTGACTTTGGTCAAACCTGGAAGTTGACTTTAGTCTTGGATGACTTGTAACTTGGGACTATGAATTTCATGTCATAAATGTGTTACTTGATTAATTGGAAGTATGATTGCGATTGTTCCGGGTCTTGACCCGTTTGGTTGTTAAATTGTGCAATTTGACTTAAATAAAGTCAAAGTTGGTTAAGCTTGTATATGGATGCAAGTAGTATGTCAATAACTTAAATTAGTGATAAATGGATAACTTGACAATGTGGTATTAGTAAATTGCAAGTTTGACTTGATTAAGTGTCCCGACCCGTTTGGGCCGATTATGTGCAACTTGGATAAAAATACATGATGAATTGCTTGGAAGTGACTTAATGGAATTCTAGACATTGTCAATTAATATGTTTTGAAATGCAAGTGTTAAGTTGTCAATTGGTTGTACACATATAATGGTTTGACTTATAATTTGTACTTGTTGCAAAGTTAATGATTTCGGGTAACTAATTCGGTATTCGTTTTGTTACAGGAAAAGGAAAAGAAACTCAGTGATATAAGACTACTGAGTTCTTCACAAGGGAAGCTAAGGTGAGTGGACTTAACCTTCTTTCTTGTGTGATGTACAAAATTAGGGAATGGTAGGGTTTTGGAGAAAAAGTGCAGGAATTGGGTATCTGGGAGAGTTCGCGTCGCGAACTTATGGTCGCGATCGCGAACTCGGGACAGAGAGTTTGGGGTCTGGTCGTGATATAGTTCCCGAATCGTGAACTCTTAGTTCGCGACGCGAACTCTGAGTTCCCGACGCGAACTATGTCAGGAACAGGTTCTTGGCTGCAATTCTTTTTACAAGTTTATTCTTGGTCTAGTGGTCAATGGTAGTATGTGCACATGTTTTTTTTAGAGGTTAGCTATGGTGGTTTTCGGCTACGCTTCGTTACTCTTGGCAGGGGCGATCGGACTCCTTCGTATTCGTTATGTAAGGAGGGATCACCGTGCCTCTAGTAAAGAAGCCATCGGTTGACTGTTGTTGGCCGACAACAGTTGAAGGTCCTCGCCCGACCGCCGATCCTCTTTTAACGTCCAATTGCTTGTGGAAGTTTGGACGGGTTTCCCTATTGATTTCCCTCGATGTTCTAATTTGTTGTAGTTATGCAAATTGACGTTTATTTCTATTCACTTAGCTTTGTGCTAATCCCTCATTCGTTGACTCTTTTCAGGTTGTGGTTTTAGCTTGACAAGAGTCGGGTTTTGGAAGTCTGACCGTACTCTGATTTTGTAAACCGGGTCGAGCCTGTTTTTAGTAACACCTTTAAATGATTTATATATTTTGGTTAATATGTAAATGGCCTTTATAATATGTAATAATTAGGATTTATAGTTTTTCTTAAATCGCTTCCGTATGCATATATATATATAAAAAAAAAAAAAAAAATGGCTCTAAGATTGTGGTGTTACAATTTGGTATCAGAGCCTCGGTTTGGCGATGGTTGCACATTTAGGTGTACCGTTCCCAAATCGTGGCTCGAGTTGGTCAAACTTCCTTAATATTGGGGTGGATTAGTAGAGTGAATATGAATTGTGGTTTAGTAGTAGTTAGTATGATAGGTGCTAACGGATTATACTAAGAATTCGTGAGATGTTGTGTTTGTTACAGGTATGGCCGATAACGATCCCAACCCGTTGGTGATCCCGTCAAACCCCGAACCGGAAATCATTGGTACATCTAGAAATGCAAATGCAGACAGAGAAGATTATATTTTGAGACTGGAAAGTCGATTGGAACACCTCCAAAATCTTGTTGATAGCATGAATCAGAATCAGAATGACCAACCACCAAATATCCCTCACATGTTTACCCCTATATTATCCGCCCCTACCATGCAAATTCCCACAACTCCAGCCTTTACAATGACGGTTCCCTTGATGTCAACCTCATCCGAACCTCATCCTGTAACATCACAGCCACAATACTACTATGTTAACCCAAGTCAAGGTATACCTCAATATCAATTCCCGAACCAACCATACCAATACGGAATGAAATCATCTTGCACCTTTAAACAATTCCTAGATTGTAAACCCCCTGAATTTAGTGGAAGTAGAGACCCCAATGTCACAATGAACTGGTTGAGGGAAATGGAGAGAACTTTAGATGCTTGCAATTGTGATGATAAATATCGGGTGATGTATGCTACACGAAAATTAATAGGTGGTGCAATGAATTGGTGGGACACTCTGATTGAACATTTACCCAAGGAAATTAAAAACAGTATAACGTGGGATCAATTTAGAGAGCAGGTATGTAAGCGTTATTGTAATTCTTTTGAAATGGATAGAATTCGATCAGAATTTATAAATTTGCGGATGACAGAGGGGATGACGGTAGATGAATTGATCGAGCAGTTCAATGAAAAATTAAGATTTGTACAACAATGGGTACCTGATGAGTCTTCGAAAATAAAACATTTTATTGGAGCTTTGCGACCCGAATACCGAACTACAGCGAGGCTCGCAACCACTTTGTCACAGGCCTTCGATTTGGCCAAAACAGTAGAAGGTGATTTGAATACTCGAGATTGGGTGATCAGGGATAGGTCAGAGTATCAAAAGTTTAAGTCTGGACAATCAGATTTCCAACAAAATAAGAAAGGGCAGGGAAATCAAAAACATGGAAACTCGAACTATGGACAGTCCGGAAGTAATTCGGGTCAGAAGGCACAATGGTGTGCTAGGTGCAGATCTTCTCACACGGGTGTTTGTACAACTCAGACTATGCGATGTGTTAAGTGTGGTCAGTTCGGGCACGAATGGAATGATTGTAAGTTTCCGCGAAATGTATGTTGGAATTGTCAGAAAGAGGGTCACAGGGCCGGTGATTGTCCTTCAGAGAGGAAATTGGGTTCAGGGTCGGGATCGATGAGTGGATCGTTATCTTCAACGGGCCAGAAGAGGAAGAATCACCCTCCACCCGAGGGTAGGTCATTTCAGATGATTGTCCAAGATACCACCTCCACTGATGATGATATCACAGGTATGTCCTTGACAATCTATATATTTATATGTATGTTAATTGAATTGAAGTAAATTGTTTAATTGCGATTATGAATTATATGATGAATTGAAAATTGTTTACGTGTGTGTTTACTCCATTAGGAATAAAGATAGTTAGTGATATATGGATTTAAGTCTTCATCTATTTGTTTGAGGTTCAATTTGTTTTGGTAAATGAATGATGTACCCGTCCGTTAATGTGATGCCTATAGTTAGATTGGTGTAATCTTAGGCATTGACTAAGTAGTCCTATGTAGGATTGCTACTTGATTTAAGAAAATTTAATTATTTGCCGTGACCTATCAAGTCACATGTAGTGACTCGATAAGTGTTAGCCGAATTTATTGACCATTGTATATTGAATTATGATTATATTGTTAAATGATATACTGAATTGCTAACAAATGAAGATAGTAATGGTTTGAAAAGTGAAGACTGACATGTTGACTTTTATTTTGCATGGCCACTTAGTTGAAATACATTGATGTATGCTTATAAAAGTGTTAATTTGTTCTTTCATGTGTTATAGATGTTAAATAGGAAAGAAAGTTAATGAAGTATATCTGAATGATTTCTCTATAACTCGAATTGTTATAGGTTGGATTTTTTTTTTTTTTTTTTTTTTTTTCTTTTTCTAAAATTGCCTTTATGTTCAATGTGTAAATGAAAATTGACATGAAGAATTAAATTTATTGACCATATTGAATTGATTTTCGTTTATATTGATGGATGAATTTCAGAGTGAATATAAAATTTAATAAGATTGAGAAATTTATTAAAGATACATTTTGAAATAATGAAAATTAATGCCGTTATATGTGAAAATTGATTAGAATTTGGATTTCGAAAAGTGTAATCTTGAGAATTAGTGATTTATGACTGTGGATTTATTATAATTATTCTAAAATTATGAGATTTTTAACAAGTTAAATCGTTTAAGAGTGCAAAATTTTGGTGAAATAATAAACATAAGAGAATATTTGAGAATCTAAGACACTTAAAATGTTGCATTACTTTAAATAAAAATAGATTGTCTATGCTTTGCAATGGTTTTAATCGTAAGTAGAGTTATGCGGACCATGACTTGGAAATTGTGATAAATGACATTACGTAATTATCAACTATTAAATATAAAACGTGCAAATTGTACATGCCGAAAGAGTTTACAGTGTGTGATTATCTGAAGAAATTATGATTATTTTGCGAATTACTTAAATATAAATGACTTCTTGTTAAGTGCATAAATTAAAAAACAACGTAACTAGAGAATTTGTCGAATGAGACACCAAGTTTGAAACTACAAAGAAAAGGAAATGAGGATTTAATAAATTATTATTTCGATAATATTCATAAAATGGAGGAACAATAAGAATTATATTTTGACATGTAAATATGAGACAAAGATATAATGATGTTCATAATTTTGCTTTATTTATTTTGTGTGTAATCAATGAGATTTCGAGGACGAAATCTTTTTAAGGGGGGTAGATTTGTAACATCCTGAGACCTGGCCTAGAATTTTTAATTACTTTCGGTAAGTAATTTAATTGTTTATTGTTTTATATAAATTATTTGATTTAATTATATTTAATTGTATTTTAACCATGGGGTTAAAATTAGTAAAACTGAGATATTTAAATATTAAAATGATTTTTACATATTTGGGTTCACTTCTGAACCGGGGTTTCAAAAATATCTTCGTTGTTAAATTTAGAGTTAGTTAGGTCTAAATTAATTATCTGCGAACCAGACTTTCTGTATTATACAGTGTTTAAATGAGAAAAATCAGATTTTTGGGCCTTGTATGTACACGTGTTGTGTTTGTGGGTGTGGGAAATACACCTGTGAACTTCTCTGTCTCTCTCTTTGGGTCGACATTTAGCACACACATTCAAAAAAATTGTAGTTTTTGATTCCTTCTCTAAATCAGTCCAAGAACCCTTAAATCTCAGCTTAGATTTCGAAATTGATGCTTGCAAGGTAAGGATTCTTCTTCTAAAAGTTAAGGTTTATAATTATTTCTCTATACATGAACTAGGGTTTTTGTGTTAATGGTTTTTTTATGGAATTCTTGATGAATCATGCTTGGAATCCGAAATTGATGTATGATTTGGTGTTTAATTGAGTTATTGCAAGTTATATATGTGTAGAATTGTTAGTTATATCATTTTGGTGAAGCTTCCATGAAAGCTCCATCAATGGAGTTCTTGGGAAGAAGATGGAGTTCTTCCCAATTTGATGAATTGTGTATCTTGGTGTTCTTGAAGTTTGGTTAGGTTAAATATGCATGTTAGAAGTGATAATTGTGGTATAGGTTTGATTGTAACATGATTTGGTTGCTTTTGATAGATTAAAAGTAGTGTTTGGGTGAAATTTGTAAAAATCCCGTAGCTAAGGAAAAATGGCAGATTTTGACCATTTTGCAAAAATCATATAAAATCAACCGTAACTCCGTTTTGGGCGTGCGACCAGTCGTTTCGAAGGTCTATGAGTCTACTTTAATAATATATATTTTCCTGGACTGATATGGTTATAAAAATGAGCAGATTTCTGAGTTAGTAACAGGTGGTCAAATGCATCTTTTTAGGTTAAACATGTATTGATTATTTTGGGTGTTTCAAAGTATAATTAATTAACATGAAGTTGGTTATTATATGGTAATTGTATACTTGATGAAATGATAATTAAGGGTTTGTAAACATTGAAAGTTAATAAAACGTTTTTGACCCGTTTGGGCCTTACATGATGAAACTTGACTAAATACATATATTTAGCACTTGACTTATACTTTGAATGTTTAGTTGGAATTAAAATGTCATTAGTATGTTTATGAAAGTGTTAATTGGTGAATGGATTATTATATGGTGGTGTTTGGATGATTTTTAGGTAAAAAGTCATGAACTAGTCAAATTGGTAAAATGAGACTTTAACTTAGAAATTGTTAGACAATATCATGGTTCAATAAGTTGATCATATAAGAGTTTTAAAAGTATATTAGCATGTCTTAAATGATAGTTTGTGGTTTTGACCCGTATTCTAGAATAGCTAGTTAAATTCATGAATTGTTGACTTTGGTCAAACCTGGAAGTTGACTTTAGTCTTGGATGACTTGTAACTTGGGACTATGAATTTCATGTCATAAATGTGTTACTTGATTAATTGGAAGTATGATTGCGATTGTTCCGGGTCTTGACCCGTTTGGTTGTTAAATTGTGCAATTTGACTTAAATAAAGTCAAAGTTGGTTAAGCTTGTATATGGATGCAAGTAGTATGTCAATAACTTAAATTAGTGATAAATGGATAACTTGACAATGTGGTATTAGTAAATTGCAAGTTTGACTTGATTAAGTGTCCCGACCCGTTTGGGCCGATTATGTGCAACTTGGATAAAAATACATGATGAATTGCTTGGAAGTGACTTAATGGAATTCTAGACATTGTCAATTAATATGTTTTGAAATGCAAGTGTTAAGTTGTCAATTGGTTGTACACATATAATGGTTTGACTTATAATTTGTACTTGTTGCAAAGTTAATGATTTCGGGTAACTAATTCGGTATTCGTTTTGTTACAGGAAAAGGAAAAGAAACTCAGTGATATAAGACTACTGAGTTCTTCACAAGGGAAGCTAAGGTGAGTGGACTTAACCTTCTTTCTTGTGTGATGTACAAAATTAGGGAATGGTAGGGTTTTGGAGAAAAAGTGCAGGAATTGGGTATCTGGGAGAGTTCGCGTCGCGAACTTATGGTCGCGATCGCGAACTCGGGACAGAGAGTTTGGGGTCTGGTCGTGATATAGTTCCCGAATCGTGAACTCTTAGTTCGCGACGCGAACTCTGAGTTCCCGACGCGAACTATGTCAGGAACAGGTTCTTGGCTGCAATTCTTTTTACAAGTTTATTCTTGGTCTAGTGGTCAATGGTAGTATGTGCACATGTTTTTTTTAGAGGTTAGCTATGGTGGTTTTCGGCTACGCTTCGTTACTCTTGGCAGGGGCGATCGGACTCCTTCGTATTCGTTATGTAAGGAGGGATCACCGTGCCTCTAGTAAAGAAGCCATCGGTTGACTGTTGTTGGCCGACAACAGTTGAAGGTCCTCGCCCGACCGCCGATCCTCTTTTAACGTCCAATTGCTTGTGGAAGTTTGGACGGGTTTCCCTATTGATTTCCCTCGATGTTCTAATTTGTTGTAGTTATGCAAATTGACGTTTATTTCTATTCACTTAGCTTTGTGCTAATCCCTCATTCGTTGACTCTTTTCAGGTTGTGGTTTTAGCTTGACAAGAGTCGGGTTTTGGAAGTCTGACCGTACTCTGATTTTGTAAACCGGGTCGAGCCTGTTTTTAGTAACACCTTTAAATGATTTATATATTTTGGTTAATATGTAAATGGCCTTTATAATATGTAATAATTAGGATTTATAGTTTTTCTTAAATCGCTTCCGTATGCATATATATATATAAAAAAAAAAAAAAAAAATGGCTCTAAGATTGTGGTGTTACACGCGTCACCTCCACCATAGTTGAGGGAAACCGCCGCAGATATGTGGCCCAATAACAAGTCACCGGAGTTAGCGGCAATGGTGATGGTTTCCGGATTTAAAAATAAAAAAAGGTTATCCGGATTTATGATTATAAGTCAAGAAAATACGTAGAAATATAAAAATGGTAGTGGTGGCATACCATGGTTTTGCCTTGGGTTGATCTGGGTTTAGAACAAATGTGAAAATGAGCCGCCATCATCGAGAGAGAAACGAAATATTTGATAAAGAGAGAGAAGTTTTGATTTTTTAGCCAAGCATATACGATTTTTAATTTCCAGGGAAATCTCCTAGATCCATGATTTTAGGGAATTTAAATAACTTCCATGTTTTAAAAATCTAATATGCCAATTATACCCCTACCGAATTTATTTCAATAAAATAAATGAAAAATATATTACTAATTTGTGATTGGTTAATAGAGGGTTCTCAGAGTTCTTTTTAAAATCAGGGTTCTCAATATAATCTTTCACTATATATATATATATATATATATATATATATATATATATGACGTAACACTAACAAAATAACTCAAAGGATTTAAGATTGCTTATGGAAAATAGATTATACATTTTGAAATATATAATCAGAAATTAGCAGTTAGAAAACGTGATTCTGAAAATTATTATTTAAATTTAATTGTGCCGTTTGAAATTGCAATAATAATTTGATTATGGTAAATTTAATTATTTATTTATTTAATAGATAAAATGTAAATAATTAGTTTTTAAAAGGTACTAATAATAAACTCCCACTTGCTTTTTCAAAGCTACATTTTGATCATCAAAAACAAAAAATAACTGATTTTAGAGAAATGATAATGATATTTAATATTTGCGTTTACTTCATGTTGCTACTCATTACAAACTAAGATGTGTAATTCACTAATTTTCCTTCATAATTGAATCCCCTAATTTTGACACTTGTCATCATTAAATAAGTAGACACGTAGACATTAATACCGTTTCTCTTATATTACTTCCTCCGTTTCTAAATAAGTGATATAAATTAGAGTTTACGGTTTTTGATGCAAAATATTACTTCCTCTGATTCAAAATAAGTGCTATACTTTCCATAAATGTGTGATTCAAAATAAGTGCTACACTTTCCATAAATGACAAAAAATAGTAGGATCCACACCCACTAACTATCTACTTTAACAAAGTGAAATGACTCATTTACCCTTACTTTTTACTTTTAAACATCATTAATCTCACTTTATTCAAAATGTGTGGGACCCATTATCCACTAATCATTCAATTAATCTAATTTAACTATCATTACACTATTTTTGCTTCAGAAACCATAAAAGTAGAAGTGTAGCACTTATTTTGAATCGGAGGAAGTATAATGAAGGTTAATTAGATTACATTTGATAGTTAGTGGAGGATGGGTCCCATATATATTGATTAAAGTGAATTTAATGATATTTAAAATTAAAAGTAAGGGTAAATGTGTCTTTTTACTTTATTAAAGGAGATAATTAGTGGGTGTGGTCCCCACTATTTTTTACCAAATATGGTAAGTTTTCAAAATGTATCACTTATTTTGAAACGGAGGAAATATTATTTTTTATTTTAATTTTTTTTATCAAATCCTACTTTCAGATAATTGCCTAACCGGTCACAGTCACTTGCCATAGCGAGCCTTATATTTCGTTCTTGTTTGTGGATAATCTGATTTCATAATCAAATTTCCAAAAAACAATACCCGCAAATCTAGAGCAGAAATGAATGCTCTCTTTAATTGTTGCAATGTAACAGCACTAGGATATAACCACAACAATCGCATTTCTTTCAATAAATTCACAAATCGGAGGTCAAATTCCTTTCAATCGCATAAATTTCTCCAGATGAAACGAAGAAACAGCTTCAAACCGCTTTCTTCATCTTCAACAACATCTCAGGCAGATCCGCCGGTTTCTCCCCCACCAACACCACCGCCACAACAACCATCCAAAACAGAGGAGGTATTGCGTCATTACAATTTCTGGTTTATGAAAATGTTTCAACTATGGTTACTGTTTGTTCAGCAACATCGATTTGGATTTTGTATTTATATTTCTCTTGTTTTAATCAGAATGTGCCGAGAAAGGGGCCTGATCTGCCGACGCTTTTCCGGCGGTTTTATAAAGTTGCTGCTCCGTATTGGTTTTCCGATGATAAAATTCAAGCTAGAGTACAATTAGCTTCTGTGTTTGCCCTAACTTTAGGAACCACCGGAATCAGCGTCGGTTTCAATTTTCTCGGTCGCGACTTCTATAATGCTCTTGCCAGTAAGGACTGCAAACTCAAACACACACTCACTCACACACTGCTGGTGCTCAATTTTTTCAGTTTCAGTATGTTAATGCTAATTCACCATTTTCGTAAATTGTGCTAGACAAAGACCAAGAACAGTTTACCACACAACTAACCTACTACCTTGCTGCTTTTGCTGGTGGAATTCCGGTGAGCACATTGCTGCATTCTTTTTAGGTATTGCTCACCTGTCTTCTTAAAATTATTAAGCTCTTTGTATGTGACATATACTGCATGAAAATTTAGGTGGCAATGTTAGATATATAGTAACAAATTAGCTTAGTAATTTATGAATTCTGTTTATACATTCTCCTTTAGCTTTGTGTTATTTCCATAAAATAGCATGATACTATGCTCCAATTCCTAATTGTAGCAACCAACTATGAAAATTATCTAAAATCTAAAATAGTATCAAGTTTCTAGTTTTCTTGCTAAACTGGCAACATTTGTGAAATTGCTGCTTTTAATTTTATGTATAATTAATATTGCTATTTTTGCAAAAGATTGATAGTTAATTGCTAGTAATAGAAATTAGAGTATAGTATATCTTGCTATTTTATGCAATATTCTCTTACTGATCATGTGGTTTTTGCAGATTTTTGTGTTTAGAGATTATGCAAGAGAAACTCTTGCTTTAAGATGGAGATCTTGGATGACAAGTTATTACATGGATCGATACCTCAAGAATCAAACATTTTACCAAATACAATCTCAATCAATTATTGATAATCCAGATCAAAGAATTGTTGATGATTTGAGTTCTTTCACAGGAACATCACTTTCATTTTCTTTAACACTTTTCAATGCAATCATTGACTTAATATCATTCAGCAACATATTGTTTGGCATATATCCACCTCTTTTTGTTATTCTTTTAGTGTATTCACTTGGTGGGACCGCCATCAGCGTTTTTCTTGGAAAAGTGAGTTTTCTTTGTTCCATGATCTTTTTCCTTATAAATTCAATTTGAACATGTTTTGTGTTTTTCAACTTTTCCTTTGAAAACTTTACTAGAAAAGTCACATTTTTCTATTTTAACTTATGGCACAATTTAATGCTATTTTAGGGATTGGTTAATTTAAATTTCATGCAAGAGAAAATGGAAGCAGATTTTCGTTATGGGCTTGTACGTGTTCGAGAAAATGCTGAGTCAATTGCATTTTATGGTGGCGAGGAAAATGAAATCAAACTACTTCTGCAACGGTTTCGAAGTGCTTTCGAGAATTTAACTGTATGAACAACCAATTCGTAATTTCTTGCAAAAAAAACCATCTTTTTTCTAAAAAATTTAAATTTTATGTTCAATTTTGCAGAAATTGTTGATATCTTCAAGAAATCTGGAGTTTTTCACCAGTGGTTATCGCTACCTGATTCAGATTCTTCCTGCTGCAGTTGTTGCACCGATGTATTTTTCCGGGAAGATTGAATTTGGTGTTATAAATCAGTCTGTTTCTGCTTTTAATCATATTCTTGGAGATTTTTCACTCATTGTCTATCAATTTCAGGCTATTAGCGCCTTCTCAGCTGTCATTGATCGATTAGGTATATTAGTCATATTTATATCTGCCACATCATCGATTTTACATTTTTACATGTGTCAACATGTTAGTTACTCAATGACTCAAACTGAAGAAATAAAAAATCTAAAATGCATTTTAGTACCCTGAACTTGGCTGATTAGGTCCTCTATTATTAAAAGTGCAGCATTGAACTTGACAAAATCATCGATTTAGTGCCCTTGCTCACTAATATGGTCATTCTGCCCTTCTTAAGGTTTATTACAATATTTACATTTTTCTTAATTTTTTTTATGCTTTTGTATAAGAAATATTAACTTTATGACTATATAAAAAGTTACAAAGGATGTAATTTTATTGTACTTATACTGATAATTTAGGAAGCATTTTTTCTGTTGCTAATCTGTATATTTGATATTCTCAAAATTATATGAAAATATTATTCTTAACTAAGAAATTTTTTCGAAGGTAACTAGTAAAGTATATTTAATAAAGTAAAAGATTATGAAAATATGATAAAAAAAATTATAAACCACCCGTGATTTATAAATCACGGGTTATAGGCTAGTACCAATATATTGAGATAAACGTATATATTTTAGTCCGTCAAAAGCTCCAAAGAAGGTAAGTCAAGTAAGAAAATGCGATCAAATTAATGAGTCAAGGTACTAAATTGACTATTTTGTCAAGTTCAGGGTACCATGTTACACTTTTAATAGTTCAAGGTAGTAGAAGTAGAACACATAGTCAACCAAGTTCAGGGTACTAAAATATATTTTGGCAAAAAAAAAAAAAAAAAAAAAATTTAATGATTCACAATCACATAGCATATTTTACCAAATACAATAACGAATGTGAGACAGATGAAAAAGTACGTTGCTTTTTTATGTAATTTACCATTTTACCCTATTTCCAACTTAAAATCTGAGCCCTATATTTTTTTACATGATCATATCAGGGGAATTCGATGATGTTTTGGACACAAGTTCTAGTGGTCCAGCAGAAACCCTAGACGAGATCCAGCTGTCATATTGCAATGTGAAAGATTCAACCTTTGTTAACTCCATGAAAGCTTCAGATGCCCAAAAATTGCTAGAAATCGAGAGTTTGACTGTACAGACTCCCACAAATAAAGCTTTACTTATCAAAGATTTATCACTAGAAGTGTGCAGCAACGATCATTTGCTGGTTAGTTAGTTGACTATCGTTGACCTTTTAAATCAAGGGTTAATTATGTTTTAATCCTCAAATTTCACCAATTTGGCGGTTTAACCCCTAAACCTCTTCCCCCCCCCCCCCCCCCCCCCCCCCCGCATGATTAAGTCCCTTAACTTCGGTTAACTTGTTATAAAATCCATTTTGACATGCTATCATAGGTTAACTACAAGCTAATACTTACAAAAACCGTCAAATGATATTTTATACCAATTTTTTTTATGACAATAACAATATTTAAGTTAGATGGTCAAATTGTCAAATAGATGAAGGTTTAACACTAGATAAAGTTACACCTCAAAGTAAAATGGCCGGTTTGACCAGTAACATGTCAACATAAGTTTATGATAAAAAAGGGTTAAAACACCAAATGAATGAAAGTTTGAGGATTAAAACATAATTAACCGATATTGACTATTTGTTATGTTTGTTAACTTTATAAATCAATGGCAGATTACTGGACCAAGTGGAAGTGGGAAAACATCATTATTAAGAGCCATTGCTGGTCTTTGGCGTACGGGTAGTGGAAAAATCACATTTTATGCAAAATATGCACCAAATTCGGCTTCTAGTGAAGAAAATACGGTTGATGAAATAAATAATGGTGATAAAATATCAAAATATCGGGATTTTAAAGGTGTATTTTTCCTACCTCAAAGACCATATATGGTTTTAGGAACCCTTCGACAACAGTTGCTTTATCCCACGTGGCCTGATGTTCAAGATTCTACATTGCATAATTCAAAACCATCTGGTATGTAATTCTAAATTTGACTTTTGATTTAAAGTTTGACTTTAGTCTTGAAAATTGTTGAAAACGAATACCATACAAAAATATCCGAAAAACCGGGTATCCGAGAAAGTATCTGATATCCGAAATCCGGGTATCCAAAATTCCGGATATCCGAGAATCTGGATTTCCGAATTTCGGATACTGGATCCGGATAATGTTTTCAAGATTTTCGGATATCCTATATCTGAAAAATTATCCGAAATATCCAAAAAATATCAAAGATATTTGAAAAATACCCGAAATTTCTGAATACCCGAAATATCCGAAAAATATTTTGGTATTTTGTTTTTATTCGGACACCAGATATCCGGATTTCGGATATCCGAAATCTGGGTATGTGAATTTCGGATGCCGGATTCGGATAGTAAAAATCACTATCTGGGTATCCAAAAATCCGGATGTCCGGTTTTGAACACCCCTAACTGTGAGGACCGATAATGATCCAAATTTTCTTGATAATGATCCATATTTCCTGATAATGATCCATATTTCCTGATAATGATCCAATTTCATGATCCAATTTCTTATGATGAAGAAAAAAAAAAGATCCAATATTTTTTATAATTATCCAAATATATGTTAAACGATTGGTTGAGAATTGTCCTCGTAGTCCTCACCGATTTTTAAGTCCTCATTGAATCCTAACTCTGCATATATATATGTGTGTGTGTGTGTGTGTGTGTATTTTGTATAACTAAATGCACGCTCTTTCGCAGAATCAATGCCTTTTCTTGAAGGTGTTAGTAGTCAATCTCAACAACCTAGTACAGATGATTTAATTAAAGCTTTAGAAAACGTACAACTCGGTTACTTATTACCACGGTTAAACGGGCTCGATACAACCAATGAATGGTCAAGTGTTCTTTCACTAGGTGAACAGCAACGTCTTGCCTTTGCACGTTTATTGCTTTCTAAACCTGACCTTGTTCTCTTGGATGAATCTACTAGTGCTCTTGATGAGGCTAATGAGGTATTTCTTCATTTTAATATAACTTATTTAAAAAAATTATATTGATTTTAAACTCGTTTTTAACTATGCACTCCCTTCGTCTCATAAAAAAATTTACATTTCATTTGGGCATAATCTTTTAGGAGATAGTTAGTGGTGGGGTCGTTTGTGATACTTTTGATTAAAATATAAGGTTAGATTGGAGAGAGAAAGTGTTCTATTGGTGGAATGATTGGTAATAATATTATTTTATTAGGTGGGCCCCCCAAATTTGAGAAATGTAAACTTTTTTGTGGGACAAAATTTTAAGGAGAAATGTAAACTTATTTGTAGGACGGAGGGAGTATTAAAATTGGAACGGAACTAGACCATAAGTTGAAAAACCATCTTATGGGTCACCAAAACATGGTTTTGTGTTCAAATTGGACCATTAATATGTTTTTTTTACAACTTTAAAAAAATGTGTTTTTTTACAAGAAAAATATTGTTTAGAAAAGGATGGTTTTTTTAAAAAGTGTTAAATTTATATATAAATTGTTAGATCCACAAATGTTGTGACAGATTCCAACTTGTTATGCTTATTACCTAGATTCATAAATGTTTTAAAAGATTTAGTTTCACAATTAAAAAAGGGCTAGTTACACAGCTTGTTGATCGTTTGCCTTCTTCCATGTAAAAAAATCTTTTATTTATATAAATGAAAGATTTCAGGACAAAAAAACAAATTTTTTTTTATATAATGAATACTTACTATTATTATATATAAATAAATAATTATTTAATTTTTTTTTAAAAGGGTGCATTTGGACACAACTTTGTACAATGAATAAACATGGCTGACATTATATTATGCATGCTTATTTTTTTCAGGCTCACTTGTATGAAAGAATCAATTCAGCAGGAATCACATATATAAGTATCGGCCACCGAACAAGCCTACGTAAATTCCATAAAAAATCATTACGTATCTCACCAATGAATTTGGACTCTAACCAACCTAATTGGGCCATAGAGCCCTTGTAAGAAGGCCTGGCCCAATCTTCAATTCTTGAATGAATTATTTGAACGAAATGTTTATTGGCTGTATTGTAAGTGTTAAACGGGCTGGTCTGGGTTGGGTTCGATGGTCATCTAAAAGATTGATGATCATGGTGACCAAAATTACCGGAATCAAAGTCTGCAACCGATTTCAATTTGAATTATACAGTGTATTTATTCAACAAATTAACTGGGTTTATATTGCAACTTGAAATGTGGTTTGGATTTTTCGAGGTTCGGTTTGAGTTTATTTCGGTTTTTTATAGCAAAAAATGGATAAAATACTTTGGACTATTATTTATTTTTTGCCTGATAAAATTTGAAAACAACTACACAGCAAGTAGAAAGATGTATGCTGAATTGAACCGGACTGAAAATGTTGATTTCTAGAAAATCAAAACCCAAACCATCCGTTTTTAGAATTTGTTCGGGGTTTCAGTTAGTTTTCCCCAGTTTTTTTGGTTTTTTACATTTTTGGTTCAGTTCCTGCTCACCTGTAATTACAACAAACCATTACATATGCTCTCATAGGCAAATAAATTGGCTTTGCCATTATGTATAAGTGGTAACTACATCTTTAGTAAATCCAAATTCTCAAATTAAAAGTATAGAAACAAAAGATCAAATATGTGTGACTAAAATACTGGCAAAATATCATAACGAGTAGACTACTAAGCTCGTAACCAACCCCAACAACGCACCAGCCGCCACTTCAATTTGAGTATGACCAATTGATTCTTTGAGTTGACCAGAAATAGGACCACTAATTTCTAACTCCTTTTCAATTTCTTCAATTACACACGATGAATTCACCCTGTTTTCTAACTTAACCGAATTCATAGATTCTGAACTTGATAATATTTTGGATGAAGATTCAATCGAACGGTTGGGATCCAATGATGAATACATGATAGGTTTGTTTTTGGTTAAAACTTTGTTTAGTGTTCTTGCATGAACTCCCACTTCCCATCTTACACCCTGCAAAATCATAACTTTTTATATTAAAACATTTCAACCCATTTGGATCATTAAATGATGGTCTTGTGTCCGTTTGAGTCACTTGGCAACGTGACACTTGATAAACACATGTGGGTAACATGTTGAGGTGGCAAGTGACACGTCACTAAATGTCATGTTTGTGTCAATAAAAGATGGTTGTTTCTTTTGTGTTATTCGGTTACTGCCACGTCATCAATTTATCAGGTCATCAATGGCAGTGTTTTAAAAAACAACCGGTCGGATTAGTCGAACGGGGAAACAGTCAGAACCTACCGGTTGGACATAAAAACCCAGTCGGACTAGCCAAACCAACCGGAAAAAACCAGTTTTTCTGAAAAATAGCTAAAATAAAATAGAAATATGAATTATTTATATAGATTTTGGAACCTAAAAGTATTAAACTTAGTTCAAAATTAGGTTTTCGAGCTTTTCTGAATTCTTTATGATATTTGTTTTGTATTTTTCTAACTTTGGCATTTGCACACCATTTACATAATTATTGCATCATAAACATTCAACAATATTGCCATCCATTTCGACCGTATTCAAGGCACTGGCCGGTTCAATGCAAAAATAAATGTTTTAAAAAATTGATTAAATGGACATAAAACCATCTTTTAACAACTCAATCAGGGCAAAGATCCGTACAATGACTCTATGACTGATATTATTTCAATCAGATTACAAGATTCCCTTTTTTAATAAAAAAAATTTGATTAATAAATTAATAATTTAAGCTGAATGAGTAGTTGCATACCTGTGCATCATACATGGTAATAGCAGCAAAAACAACTGCTAATCCAAAAACTGGATCCGAAAACCCCCTGCAATATTAATAAAAACAGATATTGGTTTCACCTTAATTCAAACTCACACCATAATATGTTGTTTCATCACATGAGATAAAAACCTTTCCAGACCAACTGACATTGCAGTAGCCACAGCCGCCTGCCCATTAAAATATAATCAAAGTTTAGAAAAAGGCAAACTATATGAAAATATATCCAACTATAGACTCAAATTGCCATTGTATGTATTAGATTAAAAAAATTACCTTTTTCGATAATAAAGTTTTAAAACTTACATTAGCAATTCGTGTACACTAGGATTCATTATGATAGTGTTTCAGAAATTGGTCTAAGCAGCCAATTAATTGGCGCTTAGGCGGCCAATGGGGTTCCATGCCACGTTATAGGTATAATCGGCCAAATTAGGCGCTAGGCGGTCAATGGCAGTCAAAATCGGTTAAAAAGTCAAGGATTGCAACTAAAAGCTCATTATTTGTTTATACTGATATTTTTGTACATATTGTAGTTAAGCATTGTTGATTTGAATTTTGAAGTATTATACATGTGAACTTTGGCATACAAAATTATAATATTTTGCATATAGAAAATTCCAATCCGTTAGACCAATTAGGGGTGTTCGTTTGGACGGTTTGGTTTTATCCGAACCAAATAGATGAAACCAAATAAAGTCCGGTTTTCAAAAGTTCAAACCGAACCGTCCAAACTGATTCGAAAACCAAACCGATCCGAACCAAATAACAATTTGGTTGGTTTGGTTTTATTCATTTGGTTTTTCCCTAAAATTTTCAAAATAGTACAAAAGTATATAACATAAATAATATTAAGTTCGATATGTAAAATTCCAAAATGATAAACTATTTTGTACATAAAAACAAGTCTAATTCATAGCTTGTGACATTTACAATCATATATGCAAAAATCTTGATATCAACTTTATCAAAAACTCCAAAAAGATTGGTACATCGCCAATTGATACAATATAAAATGGAACAAGTGTTACTAAATAAATCAATTTACTATTTACTACAAGAAATGTAAATAAAAAGGAGTACCATAATTGCTTACAATGGAAACTAACAAGTGTTAGTATATAAATCAATTTACTATATATTACTATTCGGTTTATTTGGACAATCCGGTTTTCACAAGGGAAACCAAATCCAATCCGAAATCCAAACTATTAATTTGGTTCAAGTCCAAACTGATCCAAAAAACCGAATAACCAATCCAAATAGTCCGAACCAAAATGTCCAATTGGACAATCCGGTTATATCCGAATAGTGAACACCCCTAAGACCAATTAGTCTCTACCTGACTAGCAACTAAACCCTAATTTCTATATAATTTGCCCAAAAGCAAAAGCATTCTAGGGAAAGAAAAATTACAGAAGAATGGGATGAAGGAAATCCTCCAGCTTGAAACAGAGCTCTTAGATTAAATTCTTTTTTATATAAAATGATAGCCGCTAAAGGTTTTGCAAACTGTCCAATTGCTGCACACGCAGTTGCTGCTATTAGTGCCTATACGAACACAATCAAAGGAAATCATCAACTTAGAAACACATATTATACAAAACCTCCAATTAAGGATCCAGATTATAAACAGGATCAATAAACATTGCAATGTTACAAGCATAGCTAATTGCGTTACTAATCATCCGCAAAAAACCAAGTGTTCCGATAGTTTTACAATTACAACTGGCTAAAACAAGTGCGTTGCATAAATCACCATCCTAGGGTTAAGCATTATGAGCTAAATAAACATCTCGTATAAGGTAAAATAGATGATAATTAAACAAATAGGATAAAAATCAAATCCGTTAAAAACCTTATTCTGAGTTAATTCAACGATCATATCTGTTCCAGGTCTGAGAGACGCAATCGTTGACGAAACTTTGACCTTTTTCCTTCTCGAGAAGATGCAACTGGCATCATAATCGATTATATTGCTTTGATTGGCGGACTGTAATAATCGATTAGAAGTAGAATTTAAGCTCCAACTGTGAAGCAACATGATTGGTCCTCTAAATCGATCGTAAATTCGCTTATCGCAACGCCTCTGGAACTCCGGTGAAACTGATTGTGCCTTTTGTAATGTTTATATGTAGCTCCGGCCGGCTAATTTGACCTGTGTAGCCGGTTGTAGATGGGGGATATATAGGGTGTGGGGTCCGTGGGGAAGAGTCGAAGACCGATGCAAACAACCAGCTAATTTGTCCATTTTTAATTTGTTGGGCTATAAATGGGCTTTTTTGAGTTGGGCCGTAAATGGTGTTCTGTTAACTATTGGCAGTGTAATGCTTATTTAAGATTTAAAAATTAAATATATTCAGCAAAGTAATTATAAAAGTATATAAAAAGTTCAACCAATTATAGATAAGTTTTAAGATTAGCTTATTTTTCACTTTGTTCTTTAATCGTATTCGTGGGTGGTAAAGCTTTGCTGCGATTTCATATATGTCATTTTTTCTAAACATCTTTCTTAGGGAGAGATTGAACTCGTGACCCCTAAAAAATTATTCAAGAACTCTTGCCACTCTATAGTTTATTTTATTTTTCACTTGTTTTTTTATTGTCAATTTAAGTGAAATTGATAATCTATATTTTGTTTCTGGTTTATTTTAAAATATATGTTTCTCATTTTTAAAACCTTTTTATTATGAAAAAGGTAGACTCCTTATAAAGTAAAATATTTTTATGAGAGAAAGGATTTTAAAAAGAAAAAGTAGTCAAAACTATAAGTATATACTACATATCTTACATGTTTTCTCCAACATTTAAGTATTGAATATGTTTTTTTAGTGACAAAGACTAGAAGTATGATCACCTATATAAGTATATACTTCATATCTTACATGTTTTTAACGAAATTTCTAGTTTTAGGATTAATCAGATACTGCTAGGCCAAATAAACATCTAATGTTATCATATTATTCTTATTTTACTTTCCAAATTTAGCTAATTTTTTCTTTATGAAAAGAAGTCATCATAATTTAATATCAGTATTGTTTATTAAACTATAACATGATAGTTTTAAACTTGAAGGGCTGAAATTTAATTTCTACTAAATAATTTTAGTTTATCATCTTATAAATAAAATGACATTGGATTTTACTTATACTTTTTCCTAATTCTCTATATATACAATCCTCATTCATAGTCACTGTTCATTACACGTTGACATAACAGACTTGCTAGAACGGAACGGTGTTCATGTTTTTGTTGTTAGTGGGGTAACATGACTGTGAATAAAGATATAAGGCAAATTTAAATTCTGTAGGAACATAACTTATTTCTTTTTTTCATAACTACCTTATAATAGGGGTGTTTTGCTAAACATATATAAAAGTTTAGTTAGCACCCCTATGTTTTTATTAAGGGATTTGCTAACCATTGCCCTTAGGGCAATGGTTAAGAATGATTAAAGTGGTTAATGTATAACAAATAAAGCATAACTAATTAGAGTTGGTTAATAAAATACATGGGGGTGGTTTTTTATTAGGTAGTTTACAATTAATTTAAGCCACAAAATTTTCTTAACCATTGCCCTTAGGGCACTTGTTAGCATTTCCCTTTTATTAATTACAAATAAAAAAATTAAATCTACTAATATAAATTAACAATTAATCAATGAATGGAGATGAGTTATAACTACCCCTTGTTTTAACCATTTATATGGATGCTATATTAATATCGTTTTATTATGTGGTGGAAAAATGAGTTATATTACAAGGGGAAAAGGTCAAAAAATTGCATTTGTGTGATTGTGCAACCAGTTGTAAATACCTACCGGCTGAGGTGCGCGGCGGAAGATGGAGGCCGGAGCAGGGAAGAAGGTGGTGCATCCGGCAATCGAACCACTGTCGTATCTGCTCGGAAGCTGGAGAGGTGAAGGAGAAGGTGGTTTCCCCACCATATCATCCTTTTCTTACGGCGAAGAGCTCAATTTCACTCATCCCGGAAACAAGGTATCTCTACCATCTGCAAATCGTGTGTGATTGTTTACTGAAATCAGAAATTTATTGTTTAAATTCTTATCAATTTCAACGCGTTTTGACTTGTTGATGCAACGAATTCTTATCCATAATTTCATAAATATGAGTAAACGAATAATAGAGGAAATGACAGTTGTATAAACAAACAGAAACCTTCGTTGGTTTCAGGATCGAAATTACACGCATTTATAGTAGTTTTAGGACAAAAATAACAAAATAATTAAACCTATTTATGGAAAATTTGTCAAAAAAATGTAACTGAAGATCGCAAATTTGACAACCTGCTGTATGAGTAACTTTCTTCGAGTGAAATTTCATTTTCTTGTCAAACCTAGAAGTGAATATTTATTTATTTTTGACAATTATTTGATTTAAAATCAAGTTTTTGATACATTTAAAAGTTAAAGTTTAACTTTTGACAAAATATAAGAAGTAAAACTTCAAATTTTTGACAAATTTAAGGACCCAAAATATAGTTCAATTTTAACAATTTCACTTAGTACTCATAGTCTCATACCCTATATTGTCATATCTAGGATCCTTAGTTATATTTTTTTAGGTCAACTTTTGCGTATAATTTTTTTTTTTACAATTATTTGATTTAAAATTAAGTTTTTGATAAATTTAAAAGTTAAAGTTCAACTTTTAACAAATATACGAGTGAAACTTAAATTTTTGACAATTTTAAGGATCCAAAATACGAGTAAAAGTTTTTGACGTCAGATATGACCTCAAATATGCCCTATATTGTCAAATTTTAGATCCTTAGTTACATTTTGATTATTTGATTAATTTAATTCACTTCAATCTTTTATAGGTAGCTCTTAAAACTTGATTAGTTTGATTGATGTAATTAAATTCGTCATACTTAACGAATAATTATCTGTGTGTGTGAAAATGAAGCCTGTAATAGCTTATTCTCAAAAAACTTGGAAATTGAGTTCTGGTGAGCCCATGCATTCTGAGAGCGGTTACTGGAGACCTAAACCTGATGGAACTATTGAAGTTGTTATTGCACAAAGCACCGGTCTTGTTGAAGTTCAGGTTGTTGACTTTTCCTTCTTTAATTAAACCCTAGTTTTAGTTTAATTACAAGGTTTTGTGTAATTGTTTTTCATTTTTTTCATTAAGGTCACCCAACTATTAAAAGAATTCAGGTTTTTGACTGTTTGATAATCTTGTACTTTACTAGATAGTAAAAATAAATAAATAGTATATTTTGTTTTTTCAAAATTTTTAAGCTTATGTCTGACGTCGTAACATGTTTATTTTCGGTGGGTTTTTTTGTACTTTATAAAATAAGGTCGGTTATTTTTCTACTAAATTAATGTTGTTTGTCTGTTGCAGAAAGGAACATATGATGCAGAAAATAAAGTGGTGAAGCTTCAAAGTGAGCTTGTAGGAAATGCTTCCAAGGTAATGCAATATATATTCCATAAGAAATGGACCATTACCAAACGGTTTGATCGTCTGTTTTTATGTCGGTTGAACAGGTTAAAGAAATAACTCGAGTTTTTACTCTGGTTAATGAAGAGTTATCTTACGTTGTTGAGATGGCTACCAATCTCACCACCCGCCAACCACATCTCAAAGCGTCGCTAAAGAAGCTCTAATGTTAACGATCTTTTTAATCTCGTATTTTTCAGTTTTTTTATCAGAACGAAATTATATATGCGATACATTTTATTCGTTAAATATTTCACATTTTCGTGCACGAATTTAAGACCTTTTTTTATAATGGTGTTTGATTTGATTGCCACCGATAAAGATAACATTTTAATAAAAATATTAAAATTTTTAAATACGGGATGGGATTTGTAAATCAATTATAATGTTCTTTTTTTAAATCTGATTCTAACCCGCTCTATGAGTTGACTAATTTCAAGACGAACATCTTGTAAATCTCCATATCCACAAGAGGATATACAAATTTTTTGACCATACATACTACTAATAAGATAGAATTGATTTGATACTAATCATACGATACATGTGTTTGATTGCACACATTATTTTATTCGGTTAAAAGGTGTTTGGTGGTTATTTTTGAACGGATAATTAGTTATGATTCAAGTTAAGTAGTGATGTCAAAGTGGACAATATGTCTTCCTCAAACTTCTGGGAAATTAAACTCCACCTCTTTTTCTACCAGAAGTGAGATCGAGTGAGGACTCAAATTTTAGTGAGGATTGTAACGACAATTCTTAACCAATCATTTTTTAAAAATTAGGATCATTTTCAGAATTTAGGATCATTGTCATCCTCATAAAGATCTTAAACTATGACAATGATCCATTTAAAAAAAATGATTGGTTGAGAATTATCCTCGCAGTCCTCACAAATTTTTGAGTCCTCAACGGATACCTCAACAAATCTCCAACACGAAACCTACAAAAGAAAAACCTTTAAGATTACCCTTGATGACCGGTTGATCTATACCAACTGGTTAATAAATGTTGAAAGAAAACAAAACTCCATTTATTAAAATATGATGAGGGAGGTTTCAAGTTCATATAACCCAAAAAAACAATATACAAAACCTACATTTTACCAACATTTAACACAAGTCTCTGATTTATTCAGATCGAATGTTTCTTCTCCCACCATGGATTTTATGAACACAACATCAAACTCACTAATTATAAATCTTCTGAGAACCAAAATCAACCCATGTTTCCCATACAAACGTATTTTATCTGCAAAACGTAAATAACCAACAATCACACTCATGTTTGGGCCATGTAAGCTGCAAAAGAGTCGAGCTAGCTTCGAGCTCAGGTGGAAAAGCTCGAATATTTATACATTTGTTTTCGATAAGCAAACTTATTTCAAGTATATGTAAACATTATATTTGCTAAAAGTTGCAATAAAACTTTACAGTAAGTCAAAAAGCAATTTGGAAAAGTCTAAAAATAACAATATAATATACCAATTTTGACGATGTGGGTTATTTTTAATTTTCTCTCTTGCTCATTAAATGGTAATATAATCAAATTTCTTATATTTTAGGGTAATATTAGGCAAAAATATGCAATTTTTACATACACTACATCGTCAAAATTGGTATATTATGTTACTTTTTTAATGAGGTGAGATTTCAAAAGTAACTTACTTCAAGATACTCATCCAAACCATATTTGGAACCTTCACGTCCTAAACCAGACTGCTTAAAACCTCCAAATGGAGCTACCTGTATATTAACAAAAACAATTAGATGCAACAATTTGGGGTTATACTTTGTGTCTAACGGGTCAAATAGGTAATATATAAGAATTAACAAAAATAGAAACAGGTTGAGACTCGAGAGTCGCCAGAAGTATATTCACAATGCATAGAGCCTCTTAAACTGTTTTATTTTGAAATCTGTATTATCATAGTTCTTATAATTGACAAATTATTGCCGTCCAAAAAAACAATTGACAAAATTATTACAAAATAGCAATATATTTTATGTGGTAGTTCGTTTAGGTAATTTTAGTTTTTTAAGACCCCTTTTGGTAAATTGAAGTTTTGAGCCGAATTTTTAGCCTTATTTGGTGATTATTGTGTTTTATGTTTTTGTATACTATAAATACCAAAGTAGGTCGGCTCAAAAACTTGTAACTACCAAATAGACCACCTCATAAAGTATATTGCTATTTTTATGACATTTGCATTTTTTTTAATCACTTAAAAGATTTACTTTTTTTGGAATTTAGGAAAAGACAAAACAATATTTGTGAGTCTGCTAAACTTGACCTGTTTTTTGACTTTTTGCCACCTGTATAAAAGATGGATATGTTATACTTACCTCTGTAGAAACCAATCCTTCGTTGACTCCAACAATACCGTATTCAAGAGCTTCAGACACACGCCACGAACGTTTAATACTGTTTGTGAATATGTAAGCAGCTAATCCTGCACACGTATATCAAATATATTTTTTCACACAACAGATAAATATACATAATTTAGATTTTTAAAGTATAAAAAAAGGGATATTGTAAATAATGAGGCACCAATATATATATGGATGATATATAAAAACCTGCATTAGTGTCATTAGCAATTTGTATAGCTTCTTCTTCTGTTTTAAACGGAATAACAGGTGCAACAGGTCCAAATACTTCCTGTCTGTTGGAAGAAATAATTATTTATCAAAAGTATAATATTACTTACAAGAGAATAATATAATATAACAACCATAATAAAAACGAGTGTATTTTTATAGTTACCTTGCTATGAGCATATCATTGTTGACATCACCTATAACTGTAGGCTCATAAAAAGAAAGGCCTAGGCTATGCCTCTTGCCACCAAGAAGAACTTTCGCTCCCTGTTTTTTTAACACTTTCTTAAATACTGGAGGGAAATTATAAAAAGTTCTGGTAGATGATATAATACATATGTCATAAAATAGAATAAAATTTAATAATTATAGCATCAAAAAATGTGAAAATAATAAATCTAAAAAAATTTAAATAATTTTATTTTTAGTTACCAAAGTAGGCCGGCTCAAAAACTTGTAATTAGCAAAATGGAACATCGCCTAAAGTATATGCTATTTTGTGACATTTGCCCCAAGATATATACGATCAAAAAGATAGGATTTCAAATATTTACAAGGATAGGTCTAATTGTCTAAATTAGTAAGTGGAGGGTAGTTTTGGTATTTTCATATTTTGGTTACTCTATAATAAAGGCATGATTTCCGTTTTTGTGGTAAACAAACCTTTGAGACAGCATCTTGCACAAATGAATCAACCTGCAAATGGAACGTATTTAGGTATGTAAAAACATAACTTAGATAAACTATGAAGAAGAAAAAAAAAATTAAAAAATTAGAATTAAGATTAAACCTTCTCTACAGCAGCCATGTTGATAAGTGGTCCCTGTAATAGAATATTGAACACTTGTCACAAATATAAGAATGCCCAAAAATATGGCTGATACTAAGGGGTGATTAGGTAATTTCACGTTCATCTTGGTTATCTCCAAATTTGATACTTTTGAATTTTGACCCTATAAAACTTAAGAAAGCAGTTTGTTTAAATTGATTACCTGGACCACATCTTCACTAAAACCATTGCCAACTTTAAGATTTTTAACAGCATTTGAAAAGGCACTTGTAAATTTCTCATATATGCCTACAATAACAATAAAAAATATAGAAAATTACAAAAAAAATATATAAACTAATGATTGATATGTAAGAAATTATTTTGCAAATATACCTTCTTGCACAAGTATTCTATTTGCACATACACATGTTTGTCCACTGTTACGAAATTTGGTTGCCAACTGAAATCATAGATATAATTAATACTACGTATATAAACTAATAAATTAAAAAAAAATGAATTTGTGGAGAGTCTTTTGTTTAATATCAAAACATGAGAGATAATCAATTAATCATACATTAATAACAGAAAATATTTATGCACCTTTTAAAGCTATGACATTTGTTATATAAAGTATATGAAAAAATGTGAATCACTTACGCTCCCTTTCAGTGCCACTTCCAGGTCAGCATCATCAAAGACTATGCAAGGTGCATTACCACCAAGTTCAAGAGATACCTAAAACAAGTAAAAAAATGTAAAACAAACGAATGCAAAAACATATTTAGTGGAAATATAAAATTTAGTATGACTACCTTTTTAACTGTCTCAGCTGCACCAGCCATCAATTTCTTTCCAACTGCTGTTGAACCGGTAAATGTTATTTTCCTTACCTAAATTAATTTCAGAAAAAAATAATAACAGCCTACATTATATTCTTAAAATCCAATGACATGAATCAATAATTTTGCTAAATAAATATAAAAAAACCTTTGGACTTTCAAGTAACGAATTTCCGATTTTAGTAGCATCTCCCATAACCACATTCAAGACACCCTGTGATTTTTAGAAAACATAAAAGAATTAAGAAGTTATTGGATTAATGACGAGAAAAAAATTAATAAAAATAATAAATATATACTGGCGGGATTCCCGATTGAAGGGCGAGCTCGGCTGCTGCTAAGGCAGTTAATGGTGTAAGCTCAGAGGGCTTAATGACAACAGTGCAGCCACAGGCGAGAGCAGGGCCCACCTGATATAACATCATTATGCAAAATTTTATTCTGTGTTACAGACAACAGCTATAAAGAGGCGAGGTGGCAAAATGGGCGGGTTGGATAATGGGTCGGGTTGGTTTGACCCGAAGCCCGAAAAACACTTGCCAAAATTGTGTATTTTTGGAAACAATTAGTGTCAAGTATGTACGATTATGAAAATCATAGTGTATTTCTTTAGTTTACGTGTTTAACCCGTTAGAGATAAAACATAAGCAAAATCGACCCGTTTATAAATAAACGGGTCGAAATTGCCACTTCAAGCATTAAAGATCAACATGATGATGCGCCATTTTCTTGTTATTTAATGTAAACGTCCCACCTTTCGAGTAATCATAGCTAAAGGGAAATTCCATGGAGTAATTGCAGCAACCACACCAACAGGCTGAAATTTGGATAGAAATTAAAAGTTTAATCTTACAAATTTGGCAATTCATGAACAAATGACAAACGGAAGTATTGCAGATTAAAAAAACTAAGTTTATGATAACAATTTGCATAAAGTATCACCTGCTTTAAAACAAACAAACGGCGATCAGGAAGTGTTCCTGGAATTATATCACCATAAACACGTTTTGCTTCCTCTGCAAAGAACTCAAGAAAACTAGCCCCGTATCCAACCTGAAAAATTAAATAAATAAAAAATTTGTTACATTGTTTCTAAAACATTAATATCCAGATTCGAAATATATGGTGTACATAATCAATTAATTATTACCTCTCCAATGGCTTCTTTTAAAGGTTTCCCTTGCTCCAAAGTTATAAGCTGTCCCAGCTCTTCTTTATGTTTAATCAGTAAGTTATACCTTCAATTATATTTTCAGCAAAATGATCAAGAGTAATTGATCATAAATTATATATAATAAAACAACAAAATAATTAAATATCAACATTTAATACCAATTACGTAGGCGATTACTCCTGTCAGAAGCAGTAAGCTTGCTCCAATCTACATAGAAATATGATCATATTATATAAATGTTTGTCATCAATAATCAGTCAGCATAATCTCTACTATATTATAAAGCACTCCTTGATTCAACAAAGTAAGTCTATTATATATCTATTCAAAATTAGTATTAGATATTAACAGAAAGCTTTTGACAACAAAAACAAAAATCATAAATGAACAATGAGATATAATTTTTTATAGATTCCGAAGATCCTTACGGCCGAAAGCATCATAGGCTGAAGAAATTGCATCTTTTGTTTCCTTCTCCCCCATGCATGCAACAGAAGCTATAACATCACCACTAGCAGGGTTGTTAACCTGCCACCACCAACAACAATTGTGATTTCTATGTAAAAAACGGTTTTAAAATATTTATTGGTATGAACTTAGGAAAATTTCATCCCCAAAACATAAATTATAATCAACTTTTAAGCTTGCTGCATTATAGTTTATACTAAGAACTGCAAATCAATTAGTTTTTATGTTGTTAAGTTGGATAAAACTACAAAATACATGCTAAAAATATATCCATTTCTATACACTTTTTAATCTCTAGAACACATAGTTAAAGTCAACTTAGTTTGAGTGATCACTGAAGCAAAATAGTCAACATAATATCACAAACAGCTAGTTGAAAATTTGTGCAATTGAATGAGATTGTTATTGATTAAGTTGAATTCAACAATTGACATGTAAGTGCATGAACAGCATAATCAACTAATAAGCACAAAAATAATTGCATCAATTAAGCTCATATGGAATCTACATCGATTTCAAATTTAAATACCTCAATAGTCCTCCCATCATATGCATCAGTCCATTTCCCTCCAATTAGACCTTTAGTTTGTAATAATCCGGAACTCTTAAGCCGAGCAATAACACTTTCTGTTTCCGTGCTCATCTAACCACCAAACAATCAATCAATACACGAATTGAGCAATCAAAACCCTAGGAAATTGATAACAATAACAGTAATGCACCTCGCGACGGTGGAAATTCGTAGCGGATTGACTGTTGCAACGTAACGAGTGCGAGAGTGAAGAGTAGTGATGATGAATCCTGTTGCTGCTGCTGCGATGGATTGCACGTGCGAACATCGCCGTCGTCATGGCGTACGCGTGCCAAAATTCAAAACCGCCACGTATTTGATGCCCTCCGCCGTGTGCTGGTGGCCGTACAAATGGCGATTGATTCAAACTTCAGATGATGAGGTGTTGATTTGCTGTTTATCAGAAAATGGGAATCTGATTATGAGAGCAAATTGCGGATCCAGAAATAAGTAAGGAAATTTTTAATCGGTGTTTTTATCCGTTAGGATTTGTTTAATCATGAAATTAGACATGTTTTTATTTGTAAACGTATTTAAATACTAGCGCAATACGGCGGCGGGTACCCTGTGACTAAATTTGACGGCGATTAGATAGTTGGTGGTGACGATGGTAGTGATATTGGCGGCTGGTTGTGGTCGTGCGGATGGTGAGTGATGTTAATTTTAATTTTGTAAAGATTAATAAAGATATCTCATAAGTTACTTAAATCCGAAATTGACGTTTTTTTTTAAATATGGACCGTTTTAGTTATGTTGAAGTTAAATGTTATACAAAAACACCAGCGATTATTATGCAGCGATTTTCATTTATGGTCGGCATTAAAACAATATCGTTGCAATTTCAAGTGTTGACTTTGCTGGTGTAAATTAACGTTTTTTTAAACACGTTATGGTGTTTGTGTTACGAAGATTTAACCAAAGATGTGATGAAGTCTAGTGGTAATAGTTTCACCTATGTAGCACTCCCACCCGGGTTCCAGCCTCGTCCAAAACAGCTTTTTAATAATTTTTGAGGCAAAGTGAACACTACTAAATATGGAAGGGTTGAATTCAGACCTTCCTTATTTAGAAATGTCTAATTTGCATTATAAAGTACTAGCAGGGTACCCGCGCAATGCGGCGACGGGTACCCGTAACTATATTTCGAAGTGATGACAGTACCGGTGGTGGTGACAATAGTGATGGTGATGAGTGGTGGTGCGTAGTAATGGTAGGTGCTTACATTAGTGATGGTAGGATCAGATCCGAAATTGATTTTTTTGTGAAAGTAAATATGGTCCTTTTAAATAGAGAAATGATGGTTGAGTTCTGGTGACGTTAAAGCTTATTAATATTAGTATCTGGAATAAATCAAAATAATCAAGTAGTTGAAGTGGTCAAAAGTTGTTTGAAATAAAAAATTAAACGGAAATAAGGTTGTCATCACATATGCATTGATTTACAGCCGCTATTAATTTGTGTAATTAATAGTCAATTGTTGCTAGAAATAAATAATTAAACGGAAATGTGGATTTTGGTAAGAGTTGATGATTTACAGCGTTGTATATTTAACGTTATTGGGTAAAATGGTTCGAATAACAGACTTTTGTTATTAAGTGTGGGTGGTGTTACCAAAGTGTAATGTATAGCAAGTGGTTAACACATAGTGATAAGTTAGGAGAGGTCTTGGGTTCGAATCTTATTAGCCGCAATTTATTTTTTTTAAGGTAAAGAACTAACTAACAAAAGTGGAAAGGTCCTTAAAATTAAGTTTAAGGAGCTCCTTAAACTTGCCTAATGGGGTAGGCCTAAATGCTTTATATAGTAGTAAGATTAAGAAAGATAGATAGCAAGTCATATTATGCCAAATGTTTATCTTCGGATATAAAAAGTTAGATGGGCAGTTAATTTAGGTGTAGTTTGATATTATTGAGTTACTTGATTGAGTTAGTTTATGATTGAATTAGGATAAGAAAAGAGACCGAATTCAAGACTTTTTTATTTGGACCAAATGCGGACCTAGTTACATAAATTTGAGGAAATGAAACGTGTTGGTTCAGATCGAGTCTTAATCAAATTAAACAACCTCTTACTTCTTACTGGGTCCGGTAAGAAGTGACTTCTGATTCAGTTTAAATCAAAATGTTTGTTAAAATGTTAAGTATTATTTACATCTCTTACTTGCCCCATGGTTTTGACCCAACCTTTTACCTAGGAAAAAAATTTCCAACCTTTTACCTAGGAAAAAAATTTTGTTGACCTAGTAAGACACGACCTTAGACTATGCGTAGTAGTGATCAAACTCATGTTTGGTCACTAGTGACACATCAACGTCACGTCAATTTTTTCTCTCCATATTAAACACATGACAAACCCAATCAAACCCTCGTAGTGGTGAACAAACTCACGGCGAAACATTAGGATTTAATGGTTATTAATAACGTACCGCTTTACATGCATAATGTACAAGCTCTCATTGCACACTACAGACGACCTCCATCAGTCGTCAAAGGGATCAAACCTACATGGAATTTCCATGGAGGATGTGTCCAACGAAGATCATGTAATGAGGGACGTGGTCGCTAGGGTAATCGTGATCGTAAGGTGACCCTCCATTATAAATAGTCTTATGACTTTTATATTTTATATTGTAAGTTTTATTTTAATTTATCAGTTAACATGTTATATAAAAAAATGGATTAATGTCTTTTTGATAGTAATAAACCATAGACATAATCAAACAGAAAAGTTTGATTTCAATTAGAAAAAATCATAAGTTAGAAAAACCCTTAAAAAAATAAAAATAACTAAAATTTTGCTTTTATGGTTTCATAATTCTAGACTAGAATACGTAAACGTGGTGGCCACATGGGACTTCAGCTCGTGGTTGGCAGAATACACCAACTGTTGATATTGCAATCATGTCCTTCAACCATGAGATATTACACAAAAAGAAATATATTTTATTCTTCAATCGTGTGAGGATTTTATAAATTCTCAATTTAAATTTTTTGTCGTTTGGCTTGTTTATTATGGTTTTAATAAAAAAAACTGCGCTTGAAAAAAGCTCAATTTAAGATGAGTAGATCAGAAGTAACTCTAAATGGTTAGCATTAAGCATCTGAGTAAGAAAAATATTATATTGGGATTCTTGTTTCTACAAATTATTTAATCATATTTGAGAATGATGCTATACTTATAAGGATATGCTTGGTTTTAAACCTGATATAAACCGAAAGATACACAAAAAAAACATGAGAATCAGATTGGGATATGATCATGATTTGGTTCCGATTCGATCTAGTTATTTTGAATTTAGAACCGGTTATACCCAAAAAATATATTATCATAAACTGCATTTTGAGTTAGACTCGAAATTTGTTAAACTCAAGTTATAGAACTGGAAAAATCGGAAACGAAAAACCAAAATAAAAAAAGACAAAAAAAAAGGAGAATTGGGAACCGGCCCGGAAACCATTAACGGGGTCCAACCAATTCCGGTTTGTTTGCAATTCCGATTCGATTTTTCGGCCAAAAAACTCATTCGTGTTTGTGTGACTTTTTTATCTTTCCAATAATATTAATTTGTAACTATATATTAATTAATAGATATACTTCCTCCGTATCAAACTAAGTGACACATTTTCCATTTTGGGGTATATCAAAATAAGTGACACATTTTGAAAACTTTCCTTATTTGGTAAAAATAGTGGGACCCATACCCACTAACTATCTACTTTAATAAATTGAAATTACCCTTGTACCCTTACTTTTACATTTAAAACTCGGTAATATCATTTTATTTAAGAAAAATGGGATCCATTTTCCACTAATTATCTACTTTAATCTATTTTAACATCTACTTTAATCTTTTACCTTAAAAAACATGTAAGTCAATTTGTGTCACTTATTTTAATATCGATGAAGTATGTGATATTTATTAGTAAATTAATATTTGTAGTTAAAAAATCTAATAATTACTCTTAAAATTATACTAATGAATTTTAATGTTCATTTAGTGATCAAATATCTTGAAGATATACTTACAAGTTACTAGAAATTTATCACGATCTAACTAAAATGTGACATCTAGTTATTCAATACGCAGGGACTAATCATATCAATTTAAAAAACTCAAAGGACTTAATCACGTTTTCTTCAATATTCAAAGGATTATTTCCATTCAAAGAATTGTCAAAGTCAAATCAGAGTAGAGAATGGTCAAAGATTTACAACCCATTTCCCCATTCAAATTCTTCAAGCTCCTGTAACTTCGAAATTCATCATCAAAATCCTTCGTTTTGGATCCTTTTATCAATCCTAAATCCTATCTCAATCTTCGTATTCGATTGGTCATCTTCAGTTTGTTATTTTAATTACTAGTCATGAATAGTAATCCAGCTACGCCGATGAACGCAAACCATCCGTCGTCAAGCTCCGGTGGCGCCGGATCGCCTGATTCATCAGCTCCGAGGAGAAATTCTAAACGACCTAAATGTATTCTCTTTGATCCTTGTCAATTTAATTTTCTCTTGATCGATACTCGAGTAACAGATCAGATGCAGTTGAATACTTTTTGCTAACTAATTTATTCGTTAATTTTGTGTATTATGCTCGTTTTAAAAATCTGAATATTTGTGGATAACAGTTTTGAAGTTGCGATTATGTGGTTTTTGTATTGATCCAGCTCTTATATATCTGATTGTTGATCATGATTGAGCTATTAATAATTTAGAAACCCTAAAGAGGCTAAGACCATCAAAATAATGGATAGTAGAAGAGTTTAACA
The DNA here is from genome assembly GCA_963853835.1 of Calendula officinalis. Lineage (NCBI taxonomy): Eukaryota > Viridiplantae > Streptophyta > Magnoliopsida > Asterales > Asteraceae > Calendula > Calendula officinalis. The sequence goes on from OY970823.1 coordinate 79,272,649, forward strand.
TCTTGATCCATTTAGGCGGGATAAAAGTGAGTTGATTACTTAATTTAGGCTTGATCCATTTAGATGTAACAAACTTTAAAACTTATGTTTGATGTTATAATAGGTGTTTAATTACTTAATTAGCGTCCCACAACAGGAACTTGTAAAGTTATTGAACCATTAAGGTGTGCATAAACTAATATTTTTTATGTTTTTGTTTTAGATTCTAGGTTTACACAGCAGGAACTTCCAGCATGCAAACCGATTCTTACTCCAAAATGGGTGAGTATCTTTGTATTCATGTTCCTTCATGTCTGTTATTCATCAACACATCAAAAAGCAACAAGTTTAATTTTAATTTTACTTTTAATTTTAATGTTTTATGCGGCAGGTGATTTCAGCATTTATGCTTGTGACAATTGTCTTCATCCCAATAGGACTTGCTTCTCTCTTTGCGTCTCGTGATGTATGATAAAATCTGTCTGGAAATACTAAGTTCATGATAATTTTCTTTCTTGTTACTATATAAATACAGTTGTTAAAATTTTAATTGTGTTTGTTCAAATAGGTAGTTGAAATCATTGACCGGTACGATAATGCCTGCATACAAGGGTCAAAAAGTCAAAAGGTCCAATATATACAATCCGATAGAAATAAAACCTGCACCAGAACCTTGACAGTAAGTTTAAATGAATTACGTCGTTTATAAATTATAATATTTCTTAGCTATTTAATAGTTGGGGTTATATTTTAGGTTTTTCTTTTGATAACATTTTCACAAATGAATGAATTTTAGGTCAAAAAACGTATGAAGCAGCCTATTTATGTCTATTATCAGCTCGATAATTACTACCAGAATCATCGCAGGTAACAACTTTTAATCTATGTCTTACAACTATTTTGCAACTCCTTTGCCTATTTAAAGTTGAAATTAAAAATGTTTTCTAATCAAAAGAATCAGATTATCAGAATAAAGTTAAAAAAAAAGTAAACTACATAAGTCATCCATGTTGTTGTATGAGATTATGTATTTCATCCCTCGACTTCTTTTATTACATAGATAGTCCCAAATTTTTAAAAGTTGTAAAATCAACGTCTTCGATTACTTAATTAATGACTGACTATGGAATAAAAAAAAGTCGAGGGATGAAATCCATAATTTTATACAAATCACAGGGACGATTTGTGTAACTTACTCTTCTCTTTTAAAAGACTTAAATTCTTTTATTTAAAAACAATTTATATTTTTCTATTTCGTCTCTCGACTTCTTTGATTATAGTATTACACCGATAGTCCCAAATTTTAAAACTTGTAAACGGTCCCTAATTACTTAATTAACGACTATACTTGCAATAAAAAAAGTCCAGGGGTGAAATCCATAATTTTATACAAATCACAAGGATAATTTTTGTAATTTACTTTTTATAAAGTCTTATTTAAACACCATTATTTTTTTAATTTCATTTTTCTTATTTAAAATATAATTTTAATTTTAACTTTAAAGGGACAAAGGAGTAATATAAAAAAGGGTAAAACGGTCATATTTAAAATCATGGCTGTTTAAAAGTTGGGAGGGATGAAACTTAGGAAAATAAAAAAACCACAGGGACGAAACCGTAATTTACTCAAAATACAAAACCTACTTCTTTCAGGTATGTCAAAAGTCGAAGTGACCAACAATTAAGAAACCGTGGTGATGAAAACGACACGAGTACTTGTAAGCCTGAAAACAATGCAAACAGGATGTCAATTGTGCCATGTGGTCTTGTAGCATGGAGTTTATTTAACGACACATATAGTTTTTCCACCAGAAATAACAGCCAATTATTTGTAAATAAAAGGCATATTTCATGGAAAAGTGATAGAGAAGATAAATTTGGTAGTGATGTTTTTCCTAAAAATTTCCAAAACGGGAGTCTTATTGGCGGTGGGCGTCTTAACGAATCTGTACCCGTAAGTATTATAACTGTTTTATTTTTTTATGGATATTTTATAAGGAGGTCCCCCAACTATTAAACTTTTTTCATTAAGGCCACCCAAGTTTGTATCAAGTTTCATTTATGCCAAATCTACCAGAAACATGTTGAATGACAAAAAAAAATAATTGTTTGATTGTTTCACAATTTTTTCCTCTAAATTATTAAAAGTTAAAACTACTTTATGAGTTTATGGCCCATCTAAGTATGTATTAAGTTTCGTTTACTAAAAATGAAAAAAAAAATTGTTGAGTGAAGAAACTTTATTATTATTTTTACTGTTTGAATATTTTTTTTCCCTCCTGACTATTAAAATTACTTTATGGGCCACCCAAGTATGTATCAAGTTTCATTTATATCTAACAAAATAGATAAAAAAAAAAATTAAAAAATTTGGCTGTTCAATAGTTTTTTCCTTTATATAATTGAAAAAGTAAGGGTATTTGTATATTTTTAAAAAACTTAATGTTATATTTGTCATTTATCATGCTTTTCTATTGCCAGATTTGATATAAAAGATTCCAATTACATATTTTGGTTGCCTATAATTTACAAGGATGGTCACTAAGGTTTACACCAAATTTCACTATGGTCCTTTACTTTTAAAAATTACACAGGCAGTCCTCTAAAATTATACCGGCAATTCTTTCTCTCTTTATATATTTAACGGACGTTAGGCTAAAGGACTGTAGGTGCAAAAGGTTTCCTTAAAAAAAGGATACCAATGTAATTTTTTAAGTAAATGTTGATACATGAAATTTGGGGTAAACCTCACGGATCATCCCTGTAATTTACTCCAAAAATATATTAGAATCCCTAATCGTAAACTTCATATTTGTATGTTTTTTTGTGCATCAATAGTTAAGTGAGCAAGAAGACCTTATCGTATGGATGAGAACAGCAGCTCTCCCAACTTTTAGGAAATTATACGGGAAAATTGAGGTTGATATCGAAGCAGGCGAAACAATAAATGTTGTTTTGGAGAATAATTACAATACTTACAGTTTTAGTGGTAAAAAGAAACTTGTGCTATCAACTACCAGCTGGCTTGGTGGTAAAAATAATTTTATTGGAATTGCGTATTTAGCGGTTGGTGGATTGTGCTTCTTATTAGCAACGGTTTTCACTCTCATATATCTCGTTAAACCAAGGTAATTAATTAATTAATTAAATAAATAATTATATGTTTTTTGTGTTAATTGATTCTTAGTTTTGAAGCACAATACATACATCGTGTATAGTTGTATATACAATTAAATGATGAACTAATTGATTGTTATTTCTTTTTCAGGCATCTTGGAGATCCAACTTATTTATCATGGAACCGAAACCCAGGTGGTCACTGATGTGTGATTGTACAATTATGAGGTGGGTCAATGGGTCAACGGGTCAACTGGGGGCTTGTTCTGATCTTGTATGTATTCGATCTTTTTTAATACGATATTGTGTAGAATTAGTGTAATCGTTTATTCGTTTGTTTGATATTTTATATTTTATATTTGTTGACATATGACTTCATTTGTATTCTTGAGCACATAATGACCGTTATGGTTACACGTTTCTTTAATACGTTATAGCTGTGAAAAAAACATGTTCTTTTTTTCTTCCAAATTTTTCCCAAATCATCTGCTAAATATTTACCTATGGAATCCGTGACCCATAGGAGATCATTTTAGGCGTACTTACAGGCTACAACTAGCTCATCAGCAGATGATTTATGTAAAAAAAACATGCAGCTATATTATTGAGTATAAAATGAACGTTATGAATTTGTAATATTCCATTGAATTTATTTCAGAGACATAATAATAGAATATAAACCAGAAATCATACTTTTGAGATATGAACATGTTCGATCTCTATCTCGGTTAGTTACTTACAAAAACTTGTCACTAGTCATGTAAAAAAAGGGTCCGAATTAGAAGTAGATGAAATGGCACCCGTCATAACCTGTTAACACAAAGTTCAAGATTATTAATCAAGAAACTTCAAATTTGTAAACTAGAGGTGGCAAAATGGGCCAAAACAATATATTTTGATACGGGTTGGGTCGAAACAATAAATGTTGTCAAAAAGTCATTTCCTTGTTAACTATTAGAGATGAAGTGTAACCCGAAATTCAAGAGTATTAATCAAGAAAATTAAATTTTGCAAACTAGAGGTGGTAACAACTAACAAGGACGGGTTGGTCGAAATCGTTAAATTTTGCACGGATCGAAACAGGCTTGTTGGGTTGACCCGGAACATTTTTTTTGTCAAAAATTATTTCTTTTTTGGTCAATTTTAACAACTTCAACACCAGAGATAAATATATTTAGAACATCTTTTTTGTCAAAAATCATTTTCTTGATGGTCAAGTTTAACTTGAACATTAGAGATAAAAATATTAACCCAAATTGACCCGTTTATCAATTAATGGGTCAAAACTTCCACATCTATGGAAAACCGTTGGTAGAAACTTACTTGGATCAACTGTCACGAGCATAGCGGACCCACCAAATTCACAAGTCCCACCACCCGCTTTGGTTCTTTGCCAATAACTATTAAACGCATAAGACGCATGTGCAAACAATGTATCCGGTTGAAAACAATCTCCATTCGGCTGCAACGATTCACAATCAGCCCCCGAACCACACGCATAATTCATAGCTTCTTGAATGATTGGGTCGGGAACCGAAGGTTTAGCCACACACCAGAGTGCCGACTCTGGCTCGGTATGAGCGGGCGGTGGTCCTAGTGGTGGTGGGTACACAACCGGTGGTTCGAATAGCGGTGGGGCCGGTATGAAACCTGTCGGTGAAGGAAATGAGAACGTTGGCGGGCTTGGGCTCGAACCCGAACCCGGGCCCGGTTGGTATGTCGCGGGTGAGCCCGGGGTGGTGGTGGTGGGTGGTGTGAAGGGTGTGGAATAAGAAAAAGGTGGTGTTGGGTAGGAGGAAGATGGTGATGCTGGCGGTGATGGGGTGTAAGAACCAGCAGTTGGTGGTGGTGGTGGTGGTGATGGTGTGTAAGATCCAAAAGTGGGTGATCCTAATACCGGTGGCGGTGATGGGGTGTAAGATCCAAAAGTGGGCGATGGTGATCCCGAGGCTGGTGGTGGCACAATGGTGGTGGAAGGAGGTAGAGTGGTGGTGGAAGGCGGAGAAGAACCGGGAGGATTTTCGCAATAAGCTTCGGGTAAAATAGGAGAAAGTGGATCAACAGGAGGCAAAGGTATATCACTTGCAAATCGATTAACAACATGATATCTCCGTGGTGAAGTCAACGGCAAAGTCAACGCTCCATGTAATCTTGCATCTACACATGACACATGATACAAAACAAATATCAATTAACATTGTATCGATAAACAATTGATCACATAAGGGTATGATAGTAAATTAAGATACGTGCATGATGGTGAGGCGAAGGTATGATACGAAGAAATGACGAACACATAGAGAAACACTAGTAACACGCACTTCATCATGTTCATTGATGCTATCTGCATACACATTCATACCATATAATACGTGTGTCTCTATATATATATATATATGTGTGTGCGTGCGTATGTATGTAAAAAATGATGTCGGGATGTGAGTAGGTCATGTGGAAATCGGCTTTCGATACTTGGTTGATGATGATGGAAATGGGTATGTAAGAGATTCTTGGCTTAAGAATGGATAAAAGAACCATAATCAAATGGTTTTTTGCTTGCTTTCTACTCAAAGTTATGTAATAGTATCTCTAACTAGTAGCCACTAGTGTACATCTGGCTAAAAGTTCCCTACAACACAACCTCCTTTATATTGATTTGGAATAATAAGTTACCAAATGATATACTACGACGGCCAGAATTACAAATAAGGCACACATTTGGATATAGATTTTTATACTTCATTGAGTTGTATTGTAACTTTCACGAATTAGTTTATCTACTCTTAGTTAAAAGTATACCCCTCATATCTTATCTTTGATTTATGAGTATTTATAATACAATAATTATACGAAGTATAAAACTTATACAAATACCAAAAAAAACTAGGAAATTATTCTCCAACTAATTTAGTCAAAAAACCTATAAAAAATCGATTTGTCTAATTTATTTATCTACTTTTCTTTTTAGAAAAATCGAGTTTTTGCGGTTCAATCGGGTTTTTATTCCACCGTACGATTGCAACTTGCGAGCTATAACCATCGATTTAACATATTTATTCCAATCGTCTACCTTCCTGTTTTCCGGTTCAACCTGGTTTTTAAAAGATTGGTTAAACTATCTTAATAGTTAATCCACATTTTATTTTAACTGAAATCCAATTATAGGTTTGTCTAATTAAACCGGGTTAACGTTAACCTCTCCCATCCAATGGAACAGGGGTTTTAACTTTTAACCAATACCAAACACCCGCAATTGAGTCGACGTCAGTGACCAAAACCCTAAAACCCTAAAAACCTCAAATTGAACAACAAATTACTCTTATCGATTCCGCCATGAACGTGAATTCTTCACTCGTTTCAAGCTTCTAGCACCCTCAATCCAGCTCAATAATTCCATTTCAATTCACGATGATTGGCCGCAGCCGTTCGTTATCCAGGTATGTCGTCAACAATCTTCAATTACTCGCATTACGTTCATCAATCGTTAACGACAGCCACATAATCAGAAAGTATTCGAATCTCTGTCCCGGATCGATTCCCGGTAAATTTGATTATTATTACGCAACAGTTGCTCCAAACCCTAATTTTTCGATTCGGAAATACTGTTCTGGGAAGAACAATGAATGGACGGAAGATATACAGTATTTAGATGAATCAGGTAGAGTAATTTACAGCGGCAAAGGAATTAGATCAATCGAACCAGGTGTTGATGATCATATAATGGTAGGTGGTTTAAAACAACCGTTATCAAATGCTTCTGCAGTTGCTAAAATTGTTGAAATTGTTAAAAGATGGAAATGGGGCCCTGAAATGGAGACGCAATTAGATAAACTCCAATTTGTTCCAAATATGATTCATATTACTCAAGCTTTGAAGCTAACAGGAGATTCTGATGCTTCTTTAAGTTTATTTAAATGGTCAAAACGACAGTTATGGTATTCACCAACTGACGATTGTTACCTCGCGTTAATCGATCGGTTAGACCAAAGCCGTGATTTTGAAGGAATTCAATCGGTTTTCGATGATTTAATTCATGATTCGAGTAAAACGACAGTTAACGAGTTCAATGCGTTTAGTAGAATTGTTCAGTATCTTGCAAAAGCCGAGAAATTAGAGGTATCATTTCATTGTTTTAAGAAACTGCAAGAATCGGGCAGTAAAGTCGACACGAAAACGTATAATTCACTTATAAATTTGTTTTTAGAAAAAGGTTTGCCTTTTAAAGCGTTTGAGATATATGAAAACATGGAACAAACGGGCTGTTTTTTAGATTTAGCAACTTACGAGTTAATGATCCCGAATTTGGCCCGTTCGGGCCGAATCGATGCGGCTTTGAAACTTTTCCAACAAATGAAAGAAAAAAACATAAAACCGGGTTTTACAATCTTTGCATCACTCGTTGATTCGTTAGGTAAAGCGGGTCGGTTAGATACATCAATGAAAGTTTACATGGAATTGGAACGGGTCGGGCTCAAACCGTCTGCAACCATGTTCGTTTCCATGATCGAATCACACATAAAAGCCGGAAAACTCGATACCGCTTTAAAGATTTGGGACCAAATGAAAAAGGCCCGTTTTAGACCCAATTACGGGCTTTACACGATGGTGGTCGAATCCCACGCGAAATCGGGCAAACTCGAGACCGCAATGTCGGTTTTTTCCGACATGGAAAAAGCTGGTTTTTTACCGACACCGAGCACGTATTCTTGTTTGTTGGAAATGCACGCGGGCTCGGGTCAAGTTGATGCTGCTATGAAGCTTTATAATTCAATGAGTAATTCGGGTCAAAGACCAAGTTTGACCACTTACGCTGCTTTATTAACACTTTTAGCCAAAAAGAAACTTGTAGATATAGCTGCAAAAATCCTTCTTGAAATGAAATCAATGGGCTACTCGATTGAAGTAACTGCCAGTGATGTTCTTATGGTTTTTATAAAAGATTCTTCAGTTGATCTTGCTTTAAAGTGGTTAAGATTCATGGGCTCTTCAGGAATCCGAACAAATAACTTCATAATCCGACAATTATTCGAATCTTGCATGAAAAATGGGCTATACGAGTCAGCAAAACCGCTACTCGAAAATTATGTTGACTCAGCCGCCAAAGTTGACTTAATTCTATACACATCGATTCTAGCCCATTTAGTAAGATGTCAAGAAGAACAACACGAGCAACAACTAATGTCGATTCTAACCACCACAAAACATAAAGCACACGAATTTATGTGCGGGCTGTTTATGGGCCCGGAACAGAGGAAGCAGCCCGTTTTAGCTTTTGTTCGTGAATTTTTCCAAAAAATCGATTACGAATCCGAAGAAGGCGGTGTGAGATACTTTGTTAACGTTTTATTAAACTATCTTGTCTTAATGGGCCAGATTAATCGGGCCCGTTGCGTGTGGAAAGTTTCTTATGAAAACAAACTTTTTCCAAAAGCCATCGTGTTTGACCAACATATCGCGTGGTCACTCGATGTCAGAAATTTATCAGTTGGTGCAGCATTAATTGCGGTTGTTCATACTTTACATAGATTCAGAAAACGGATGTTGTATTATGGTGTGATTCCTAGACGGGTCAAATTGGTAACGGGCCCGACCCTTAAAATTGTGGTGGCCCAAATGCTGAGTTCGGTTGAGTCACCATTTGAGGTTAGTAAAGTGGTGTTGAGAGCACCGGGTGACTCGGTTTCTGAGTGGTTTAAGAAGCCAATTGTTCAACAGTTTTTGTTGAATGAGATACCGTCGAGAAGTGATATTTTGATGCATAAACTTAATGTGATTTTTCCCAGTTCTGCCCCTGAGATTAGGTCATTGAACCCGCCTAAACCGCTTGTTGCCGGAAGGGTAGTTTAGTAATAATGAAATGGTTAGTTATATTGTAGCACATGTATCTATTGTATTCTATTCTATAACTTATTTATTGAAGTACTAAAATCGCAAAACTTTAGATATTTTAGTAGCATACGGATAATTAATATCGATAAAAGGCAACCATGAATGATGTGATTATGATGATCGAGTAGCCTCTACTTATATTATCCGAACAAAAAATAGTAATGCTAAACATCCTTGTAAAAAATTAATTTTGCATTTTTTAAAATTTGCTATTTAATTCGAAGTGTTTTTGACATGATGTCTTGAGAGGATTTATGGGTACTACAAGATTAAGAAAAGTATTTTGGATTTTAATTAATGTATTTATTTGCAAATGCAGTGAAATCTGAATAAACTCTTATTTTTGTTCAGATTTAGTTAAGGGATCAGTTTGATAGTTACTTAGTTTTTGATTAAGTTAGTTGGTTACTGAATCAGAATTTCTGAGTGAGTTAGTTGCTTTTTTTATTTGGACCGGATCAACAAAATGGTTTGAATCGAGTCCGATATATAGCTCAAGTTAGACGAAATTGAGGAAAATAAATATTCCGACTTGGACTGAGTCTGAACCAAATCAAACCCTTCCCCTAAATTCATACAATTACTGTCAATAGTTGTTTTCAGATTTAACAAAATCCAGAAAAATAATGTTTCTTTTACGGCAATTTTATAAACTTGAGTCTAGCAAATAGCTAAACTAAAAAACGTTACAAAGGAAGTCTTAACCAATCAACTTATGAAATCTTAACTTTATGATTTCTATGAGTGATCCAATAAAAAAATAAATAAACGAATACTATCAAACAATTCCAACTTACGCATTTTACCACTGTCGAAAACATTACATTCTTATATCTCCATATGATCAAACCAGTTGTAGACCCGATTATGCAAAGCTTTAAACGGCGGTCTTTTGCATTTGACACATTCTCACAAAAATCCCACCAATCTGAAAGAATCACTTCAAAACGAACGAGATCACACATCTGAAGACTAATTCCCAAACTTCTCTAGCCACATGACGCTTGAACATAATGTGAGCAATAGACTCCTAAGTATCTAAGTTTTGTTTGCGATGTACGTGATATAATCATTAAAGTAATCATTTTCAGACATTCTCAGTATAAAAGGATTGAAGGTGTATCATACAGTATAAAAGATCATTTTAAACGTAATTACGATTTTACCTTCAAAATATCATTTCAAATCAAATTGGGTCAAAACTCAAAACTGTGGGTCCATACGGTAGAAGAGTAAAGCGCGATAATGTAAAAATACAAACGCAATTCAAATTTTCGGAATCAACGGCCAAAAAGGTGAGGAAAACCCCCAAAATTCAAATATCTCAGATAGCACAATCGGATCCATCCTTCTGCCAGAATCCAAACTTATTGCTTGCTAGGTTAGATTTCTGAATACGTCTGTTAATGATTTCGTTTAGTTGCTAAATTCAACGTAAGCTGCTTAATTACGCGATTGATAGATCACAGAAATCTACAATGATTTCTGATTCTAGTTCTTAGTTATTACACTGATCTATCGTATTAGATGATTAATCGTCTAATTTCGTTTTCTCTGCCTGGTTACAGATGCGGAGGAGGTGAAACAAAATGGTAGCTGTTAAGGTTCGTTCGAAACCCTAATTAACTTTCTATTTACAGGAACTAAGTTTTGTGGTGATTGTTTTTCTTAAATCTAGGGTTTAAGCACTTTGAAGAGTAGGGTTTCGGGACAACATGACACAAGGAAGAGTGGTATTTCAATTTTCTAAGATCTCAACACTTTTTTTTATGGATATATATATTTGTTTGATCGCTACATGTAAATTTGTAATTCGTGTCATAACTATTAGCTCTTAAATTGTTTTGAGAAACAGGTGGAGTGAAGAATTTGAAGGTGTATACTGAAGACGAGAAGGTGAAAGTACATATCATGGATCATGTTTCTGCTGAAACTAAGTAAGTTTTGATTCTGTATTGCTGTTACTTTTAGGGTTCTTTACTGAATGATATGTATTTCAGTTCTAATGCTGTCATATTTCTAAGTTGAAGTATCTGGTTTATTTGAATGCAATATCAAACCTAACTGGACTTTAATGATATTTCAATTGGATTTGAGTAGTATGTTGGTTATCATGTTCTTGACTAGGGGTGAGCATTTGGGCCGGAAAAACCGAACCGAAAACAAATTGAAACTGAAACTGAAAATATGTAATCAGTTCGGTTTTGTAATTTCATTTTTTTCAGTTTCGGTGCTATCGGTTTCGGTGCGGTTCGGTCAGGTCCTTGGATATGGGTGAGCATTTGGGCTGAAAACACCGAACCGAACCGAAAACCAACTGAAACCGAATCAAACCAAAAACATGTAATCGGTTCGGTTCGCTTTTTGGACCACACTCACCCCTATTCTTTAGGATACAGTTTGATTACCTTATAATAACAATAGAGTAATTATATCCAACTTTGTTTCTTTTTTATAGAAGAAAAACTATTCCAGTCAAACCAGAAACCAATTGTATAAATGCAAATCGTCAAAAGGTTAATACTGATTCCCTAACACTTAAAAACCTTTTAACTCAAAATAGCACATATTATTTTGAATATACTAAACCATGTTTATTTTTGTAATGATCATGAAGGAGGAGGCCCTCAACAAATTGAAGAAAAATCTGGGGAAAAACATCAACTTTAGTAAGCATCATGCCGTTTAACTTTCAGTAGAATATTTATTTTATTTTTTTGGTACAATTTTTTTATAAATTTATGCTTCACACTTTCACAGCTCAAAGTAAAGTAGGAAGAAAAGTGTTAGCTGATATCAGCAATTCCCGGAGTAAAGGTAGTTTAGTACTTTAGTTTTCATCAAGGTTGTAAAAATCGGTTGGTGGTACCATAAAATACAAATGGATTTATTTTTAATAAAATAAATATTTTAGCAATATCTAACAAAATAACTAATTAGTCAATAACCATGCAAGAATTCTACAATGTTCAAAATAAAAACCATAAGTCTATAACAAAATAACTAAATTAGTAAATAAAAACCCTAATTGTTTTTTAAGTAAGTTTGACTATCGTTGACCTCGACCAATTTTGACCGATTTGGAGTTTTGGACCGAGACCGATAAATTGCACTGATTACTAGGTTTGCTGCCGACAACGCCTAGGCCGATTTTTACAACACTGGTTTTTATTATAAAAGTTACGATATTTCCTATCGATTTGTGTCTTATATTCTACTTTTTGTTGCTTAAAAACAATCATCACTAAAGATTTGAAAGTCTTCAACGGTAATCCAAGAACACGGCTACAAGTTCAAGAAAATGCTGGGGATGTAACAAGGTGTGTTTTTCTGTTTTGGTTCATTTCTGTACACAGGTTTTAACTGTGACTGTTAATGATTATAAACCTTTTTATTTTTATTTTTATTTATTTATTATTATTACAGGAAACCTTCAAGGAGTTATTGCCCACCACAAAGGTTTTTATTTTGAAAGTGTTTCCCTATGTTTCACATTATTATAGTTCTTGAATTGAAGGTTCTGCTTGTTTTTTTGAAGGAAATCTTTACCAGTTTTTAAGCCTGTTCAGAAGACTGATGAATCTGAATTTAAGAAAGTATGCTTCTTTTCTGTTCTGTTATATAATTCGTTATTGATTATCATATTTTTCTTCAATATTGTAAAACTCGCTACTCGTAATCGGCTACTCGGTGAGTACACAGATTGAAATTTTTATATATAATTTTCCTAGTTCTTAAAAATAGAAGATATTTTAGAACCTATAAGTAAAATGTATCACACTAATATTGTATATAAATAATAATAATAATAATAATAATAATAATAATAAGAGTAAAAGACTAATAACTTAAAATGTATTTTGGAGAGTGTGGTGGTGGGTAAGTAAGCATTTTGGAGAATTTGACCGAGTTTGACAGAGCTTTGACCGAGTTTGACTGAGTTGTAACTGTTTTTCTCTGAATGCTCATTGTCCTGTACTTGTAGGGAAAATTGGAAAATAAAGTGATGAACAAGGAAAAACATGGTTTCCCAGGTGAGTAGCTTTTTCAAAGTATTGTTTTAATAATCTTTAAATATTAATCCCATTTTTATTCTTTTTTTTATAACCTTTTCTTTTCTTCCACTTTTCAGTTAAACCTAAAGTTGGGACAACGGTTGTACCACAAGTAAACAACACCCGTGATTACCTTTGGAAGAACAGAATCAGTGATGGATATATAAAACTGTAAGTACACTGTACACAATATCAAAATCAGTTACTCTTAATTTTAATTTTAAGTTGTAAGTTTGACTTTTCAATTTGTTGACAGAGCTTCAGAAAGTCAACCAATCGCGGATGGAAAGCGATTGTCGAGGTTATCAATGAAGGTATATTGAAAAAATGTCATTATTTTTTTCTACGGAGTATTTTTTTTTTCCGTTTTGCAACTTTAATTAAATTTTCAATAAAATGTGTCATTTCTCCTACCAGCCAACTGTGAAAACTACCGTCAGTATACCCAGAACTCAAAAGGCATCATCTTCAACTTCTGTGTTGACCAAGAAAGAGTCAAAGTCAAAGTCAAGATCTTCAATTGCTAAACATTCTGAGTCTGTTGATAGTGCATCAGAAAGTCAACCAAAGGGGGATGCAAAGAGATTGTCTAGGGTAACAATAAAGGTACATTGAATAGTGTCGTAATTAAATCGGTTATTTTTATTTTTATTTTTATCACTTTGCAACTTTGATTAAATCTTCAATATAATGTCATTTTGCCTACCAGCAAACTGTGAAAACTACAGTTATTCCCAGAGCTCAAAAGCCGTCAAGAACAACCTCTGTTTTTACAAAACAATCATCTGCAACTTCTGTGTTGACCAAGAAAGAGTCAAAGTCAAAGCATTCTGAACCTATTTCATGTGAGCCAAGTGCAGAAGCAAGTACATCAACTGTCACTGTGAAAGCGAAATCTAGAAGGAAATCATACACATCTTTGCTAATCGAAAGCACAAAGGTTAATAAAATTTTATACTTATTTTTATAAGTTTGCTAATTATTAATTTTTATAATTTTAATTCTTATCTTTTAAAATTTTAATTCTTATTTATAATCTTTTATAATTTAAATTTGAGCTGCAGCTTTTTAAGGAGAATGTCACTAAAGAGGAAACTTTACCAGAGATTTATGATGAGTGTAATGAACTTGAAGTTGCTGAGTATATTGATGAGATTTATAGGCATTATTGGGTTACAGAAGTGAGTTTACTATTGCTTTCCTGTTATGTTTTATTCTAGACTAAATTACAAGTGGTCCCTCGAGTTTACCCAAAATTTCACGTACGGTCCTTCACTTAAAAAACATTATACTGATAGTCATTTTTTTGGAAATATTTTGCACCTATAGTCCTTTATCGTAACGTTCGTTTTAACTGAAAAAGGACTACTAGTGTAATTTTGAAGGGCAATATGACTGTAAGTGCAAAAGGATTCCAAAAAAGGACTACCAGTGTGATTCTTTAAAGTTAAGGACCATATGTGAAATTTGATGTAAACCTCAAGGACCATCCTTGTAATTTACTCTTTATTTTATTTTTGTTTATGTGCACCATATTTCTTAAAAATATAATAATGTGTGAAATCAGCTTATATTTGTCATGCACAAATGACAAAACCACAGCTTTATAGTTTATAGTATACAATTATTTACCCTGAAACACTTTTTGACAATAATAATTTTTATAATAATTAATTAATGTGTCAAAATGATTGAAAAATTACGCTAGTTCAATATTTATATAATTTAATGAATAAAGTAATTTCGATGAAAATGCAGGCACATAACCACTCGTTAGAAAACTACATGAATATTCAAACAGAGATCACTCCACAAATGCGAGGAATACTGATCAACTGGCTCATAGAAGTAAACATTCCATTTAATCATTTAATTTTAATTTTTTGTTCTAATCTGCATTTAAATGTTGGTTTTATGTTATTATAGGTACACTTGAAATTTGATTTGATGCAAGAGACACTATATCTGATGGTTACACTTATGGATTATTACTTGTCTGTTGTGAATATTAAGACAAACGAAATGCAGTTAGTTGGTCTCACATCATTATTGTTAGCATCAAAATATGAAGATTTCTGGCATCCAAAGGTAAAAGATGTTTTGCCAACTGAGTATCAGGTCAAAAAATGAGATTTTTTTTAATGGGTCAAAATGGGATGGTTGAATAATTCAGTTTTTTTTTTTTTTTTAAATTTTATAAATAATTGATGTGTTAAATACGGTTACAGAACTATATATTATTGCAAAAACAAACATTTATTTAATGAAACGATTTTGAAGGTTTTTATGAATTTGAATACATTTTGGATGACTTTTGATCCACTCACACCCGTTTGACCCGTATACATAAACGGGTTGAAATTGCCACCTTTACGTAAATTTTGGTTTTTAATTGTTATTCATGTTTATGTTATTTGTATCCTTAACAGGTTATGGAGTTAATTAGTATATCAGCAGAGATATACACAAGAGATCAAATGCTTGAAATGGTATGCCTATTTATTTATTTATTTATTTTTTATCTCTATTTTACATTTCATTAATATAATTAATTAAATATTATTCTCCAAATTATCAGGAGACAACAATTTTAACGAAGCTAAACTTTCGTCTTAATTTGCCTACACCTTATGTTTTCATGCTGAGATTTCTTAGAGCTGCTCAAGCAACTAAAAAGGTATTTTATATTTTTACTACTAAACAATTTCTTTTAATTATAATTAAGCAAATACTAATTAATTAATTAATATTTCCAGTTTGAAAAACTAGCATTCTTCCTGATTGAATTATGCTTAGTGGAATATGATGCTTTAAATTTCAAACCATCATTATTATGTGCATCAGCTATATATGTTGCTAGATGTACATTACATTTAACCCCAACATGGACCCCACTTTTATGCAAGCATTCTCATTATCAAGAATTTCAGATCAGGTACTCTATCAATATCATTTTTTTTATTTCGTACATTTTATGTAATTATAAATAAGATTTAATTACATAAATTGTCCCTGATTTTATGAATTCTTTGATTTTGTCCCTAAACTTTTTTTCTCGTGATTTTTGTCTCTACAGTCTTCAAATTTCATCTTTTTTTGTCCATAGACATAAAATGACCAAAATTCCATTACAACTTTTTTATTATTAAGTTTTTTAACAAATAAATTAAAATTAAGGTATTTTGGTCATTTAAGGTTAAAATGGACAAAAAGATGAAATTTGAAGACCATAGGGATAAAAAGTCATGAAATTTTTTTTAGGACAATATCAGAAATTTTGTAAAACCACATTGACAATTCCTGTAATTTACTCAATAAATAATACCGCTTTTTTTTTATATAGGGATTGTGCTGATATGATTTTGAGATTTCACAAGGCTGCAAGAACAGCGGTTTTGAGAGTTACATATGATAAATACACGAGCAGTGATAACTGCAAAGTTGCTATGATCAAACCGCTAGGTAGGTTGCCACCTGGCAACATCTAATTGGTCTTGTTTTAAACAAACATTTAGTTGCAGCAATTATAAGACCATGTTTTTTTTACATATTGTGGTCTAGAAAAAAAAGTGATCTTTTTGATCAAATGTTAAATCACTTTTAAATCTTTTGAGTAAATCTGTGTAATAGATAGAAGGATCAATACATTGCTTATACATATATATTTCAAGATTGAGTGTTTGTTAAAACGGGTTGACCTGTTTAATAAACGAGCCGTTTTTGGGTTGGGTTGTGGAAAGAAGGTCGACCCGCCAAACCTACTTAACCCGTGAACTCAGTTGACCCGTTTAATAAGCAAGATTTTTACTTCAACTAAATAATTCATACATATAACATCCTTTGCTAGCTAGCCTCTAAACCAACTATATTATTAGACATCGCTTACACTTTTGTATTGACATGTTTGTATATCGTATATGTAGAGTATGTGCAATATATATATAGTAAGTATATATGCATATACATAGCAACACGCAAAAAGAGTTGTATACACTCACTATAAACATGTAGCAACTAATCGACAATCTTGTAAAACCGCAAAATCTTCACTAGGATCCAACGTGTTCTTAACCGCACGATAAAAGTCTATCCATGATGATGAGTAGGTTGAATCCCATGAAAAAGTAGGGTTAGGGCTTGCGGGAGGACAAACCGCAACCAAATCAAGAACCGAAACAGCCGGTTTAAGCTGTTTCGGGAAATTAAAGGCCAAATTATCGACTTTATGTTCGTAAATTTTCCCGTTTCTATCCAATTTGTAACGCGATGTACCCTGGAATTCACCTTTGGCTTCCCAGGGTACACGTGGGATCCCCTTGAGATTCCAACGGATCAAAATTAGGTTTTCTGAAGGTTGCCAAACCCTAAATACTTCTAAGGAAATCTCTTTGAATAAAATTCGACCGTGAAATCGTAGTGCGCGGAATATTAGCTTGTAATTATCGATACCTGTGAATTTGTTTAAAGGATCAATGAAGGTGATATCATCCCTGTGAAATTGTACAAAGATCAATAATTAATTAATTATTGACTTATTTCAATTAATCATAGTCACCAAAGTGTAGCAACTTACTAAAATTTTTCATTTTAGGCGTTTAAGTATTTTTTTTATCATTTATGTAATGTAATTGTATTGTAATAATGTACTTTAATCTATACGGGATTTTCCAATAATAGAAGGGCTTAAAAAATCGGAAGAGTAAGCATTTGACTGAAAAACAAAATTGAACCGAAAACCAACCTAAACCAAAAACATGTAATCGGTTCGGTTTTTGTTTTCAAAATTCACCATTTTTGGTGTTACGCACTTGGGTAAAAAAAACTGAATCAAACCGAACCGAATCAAAACCGAAAACATGTACTCGGTTCGGTTTTGAAATTCATCATTTTCGGTTCGGTTTACACTTGCTTATTATGGAAATAATTGTGTTTTATTTTGCTATAAGCCTATAAATGAAGGTAAATGTTTTACCAAAAATAATAATTACCCACTCCTTTGTGCAGTAATTAGTAACTAGTTAACTACCTCTGCCTCAATCCTTAACCATAAATAACTGATTTTGTGTAAAATTAAATGAACAAAAAAAATTCTTCACCTAAAATGTTTACTTTGGTGACACTAAACAGTTAACACTATATTAAAATTTAGTAATTACTAAAATTCAATGGTTGAAACCTGTAAATTTCATAATTGAGATCTGTAGAGAAAATGAGAGGTAGGTCATGTCGGAGAGTGCGAACAGCTAAACCGAGATTAACGTAGAAATCCTGACGAGGATCAGACGGCGGCGAAACTCTAACACGAACCGGCGGCGATTCGACGGAGGATTGTAGAGAAACGGCAGCTCCGCCGCCGTGGTTATGGTGAATTACGGAGTGAGGTGATGAATTTGGGGATTTATGTGAGGATTGATGGAGATTAAGGCGAGTGAAACTTGGTGGAGAGAGATTGGGGATAACTGTGAACGCCATGATTGGTGGTAGAGAAATTAAGGTTTTGTTTTGATGTAATCCGGTAAAATGAACATGGTGGTGGTTGTTCGATAGACTCAGTGAGTTCGTCATCAACTTCATCACGTAAGTGGTGACACGTGTGATTGTCTGGTTTTGATTATTTAGGGGATTTTAGTGAGTTCTGTTTTTTGAGGTCGTTATTATTTCGGGATTAACTAATTATTGCTATTAGGATAACCATTAGCGATTCTTAAAACAAAATTTACCATGTAACGAAATAAAATTTATCATGTTACCATCAAACACACAGTTTTCTCTCGGATAAGGTTATGATCTCATATACATTTATGAACGTATATTACTTGTAAGCGCTTGCATGTTTTTCTAGGGCAAAATGTCATAAAACATACTATACAATGTACAACATATGTCTTTTGATAATTATAACTTTTCTAGATCCATTTACGCTAACCTATTTTGGTAATAATAACATAAAAACATGTCCTAAAAAATAGGACATATTTTTTATTACCAAAAAGTAGTTACACTAAAAAACTTGTAATTATCAAAAATGAATTTTAAAACGTCATAATTATCAAAATGGACTTATTATCTAAACTAAGTTGTTTTATGACATTTGCCCTTTGTTGTGTAAAAAGAATTTGATGTATTGCTAGACTTGTTGCTGCCCGCCTGCCCAGATTGATTTTCTACACATCATCGTGATCAGAAACGTGTGCACTCCAAAGAGCATCTTCTCCTTCCCCACATCGGCGGTGAACTTCCTTAATCCGGTCAGCTGACCGGCAAATCCCGCTACAACTCCAATCGAAAGAAGCCACACATATGTTTCCTGCTTGAGCTTTCCACTCACAATCTGCACCAATAAAAAAAAAATTAATGTTTAAATAAAAATAAGAAATTAAAAACAAAAAAAAAGGTTACCGGGTGGTGTGCCACAACATAGCCTCCTATCATCGATATGTTCTACATCTAGTCCAATAAACCATGATCCTAATGACACGTCCTCATTAACATACTTGTGTAGCACATTCCTTAAAAAAGTTAACTGTGAGATTCTATAAGCAATAACAATATGGGTAATATCATTAAATAACAATATACTTTAGTAGTGGTGCGTTTTAATAATTTTAACTTTTTAAGGTCTGTTTTGGTCATTATAAGTTTTTGAGACAAGTTGTTTGATAAGTAAAGTTTTCTTTTTCCGTCCAAATAACGTAATTACAAAAACAAACCTTAAATATGTTGTGATTACCCAAACAATATCTTTAAAATGTTGTAATAACCAAGAAATACCTTTAAAATGTTGTAATTACCAAAACAAATAATACCTTAAAAAATGTTGTAATTATCAAAATGTACCCACCTATAATATGTTGCTATTTTATAACATTTTTAAATTAATAAATGATGCTTACTGGTTAATGGAGATATAAGTAGCTAAATCTTTTGATATGGCATATAATTGTCCCGTAGCATGTCGGAAATACTTGTTTCCTTCCTCACCAAACTTCCAATGCTCCAGTTCATGATATCTCACTCCTCTTTAAAATATAAAATATTAAACAAAGAAATAAAAAGTCAATGGTCAACCCCGAGACTGATTGCAATCAAGAAACAAGAAAAAATTATGGCTTATAGCTTTACTTGTGAGCAAGAACGGGACCAGATTTCATGCAACCGATGTACACACGTGGGTTTGACCGATATTTAGCTAAAGTTGTTCCAAGTGTACCTGTAATCATAACCATGAGTTTTGGAAAATATATCTAAATGAAGATTAAATTTAAAGATCTAAAGTAGAGGTGGTAAAAAAAGTCAATAAGGTCAAATTTTACTGCCACATCATCATTTTAAGTGGGTATCTTATACCTATATTTACATGTACGTCGTCATCAACCTTAACATAGAAATCTGCATCCCACAAACCAACTGCCGTAGTAAAATACGTTTTCGTTTTTGCTGATAATTCAAGGTACCCCTCGATATGCTCCTGCTCACATAACATTTATTTTAGTAAATTAATATTTAATAAATAAAAAATAAAAAAAAAAGAAACTTCGTTCATAATAATAACATACTTCTGCATTTGTCCCTCATTAGTCATTGTACAGTTTAAGAGCATTTTAGACCAATCCTTATTATATATACCATTATGTATAAGCCTAAAACATTTTTATATAAAAAAAATATCATTTTTTAAACATTGTTTTTTGTAAAAAACATTTCTAGTGACCCAATTAGACAAAAGTAAGTTGTTATTTTACCAACAAAAAAAAAGATGACATATTTACCAGCCTCAAGAAATCCCCATGCTTTCTATCTTCAGCTTCAATAGCTCTATCAAGTATACCACCAGTTGTAGCACTGAAGAAAAAAAAAGTCAAAGGTCAACATAATCAGCCCGTTTAGAGTTTGACTCTCAAGTTTTATAATATGTGATGCATACCCATGACCTATAACAAATCGCATAATGATACCCTTTTCTTTTTCAAGTTTCCTCAGATTATCACCTGGAATTTGGAAAACATAAAAAGAATTCAAGAATTACATCGAATAAAGATAATGTGTATAGGTGGCAAGTTTGACCCATTTACTAATAAATGGGTCGATATGGGTTATGTATTATCCCTAACGGGTCAAACTAACTATTAATAAAAAGAATTCGAAATTTATACAAAAAGAATTTGGGTCAATCTGACATGGCCCATTTCAACCTGTACAAAATTACCCATATTAACATGTTACTTGACCCGCCCGTTTTGAAATTTTCTAACCTTGAGGCATCCAGGTAGCCCGTACAGAGTCCCTTCTTTTTCGACTGCTAAAAGCCGTATTAATCCCAACAACCATTAAATATTTTCTTTTTTTAACGGGCTCAGGTAGCATTAAATCATCAGATATAGGGGAGCCCGTAAGTATAGAATCTTGCATTGCTCTTGCAGCAGCTAATTCCATCTCCAAATTTGAAATTGTTTTATCTAATGTCCTGCATCCAATAAACCATCAAGAAAAAAGTCAACTTTCAAAAATCAACTTAAAAAGTCAAAAGTCAAACTTATTAACTCGATAATTTTGTAGGGAAGGAAGCTTACTGGACAGCATTGTGTGTTTTTGATACTTCACGGATTATATCTTTGGAATCCTTCCGTGCGTCCTTCTAACAAGAACATAATTATTGAGTATGTTATTAATATGCGAATAAAAAGTATAAATAAATAATAAATAAATAATTCAGTACTCACTAATTTTGTGTCACAATCATTGGAAACTACTTGAAGTCGTTCATCTTCGGTTCGTGTTAATCTTGGGAGACCTGTAGCTTCAGGCTCTGTCCACGTTCTAACAAAATAATGAAAACCAAACAGCTAGTAAGTTATATATGGTTTATTAAACATTACTAATTTGTAATTATTCTATAATTTTATAATATCTTCATTATGTTAGTTATGGAACCTCTAATCATCCTTTTCATAAAGAGAAATGAAAGGTGAGGGGTAGTGAAGAGAAGCTGTTATGTTAATGCTTCAAGATTAGCTAAAAGTAATAAGGAAAATGGTATCAAGAAACATGATATTCGCTAAATAAAATGGATGCAAAGTGAAAGACTTCATTTTTAGACTAAAATAAAATATTTTAAGGGGGTGTTTGGGATTGCGATTTCGAATTGATTATCGCTTATTACGTCTTGAAAACGCGATTAATCTAAAATGAGTGTTTGGCGAAAAGAATCAATTATTTGCGTTTTTTATGCTCCATAACGCAGTTTTGGAAAAGTAGATGGGAATGTGCTTATTGCGTTTTGAAAATGTAAATTAATCTGAAATTAGTCATTTTACCTATTAACTAAACAAATAACCAGATTTGTCAAACACTAAAAAAATGGTTATGTGATTATTGTGATTTCAAAAAGCATAATCAAATCCACTCACTATTTTTCATAATCACGTTGTGTAACCACTAATTATCTGACTATCCATTTTCAAAACGCATAGCACTACATCCATATAGACTCCGAGCACTAATTCCTCATATCAAAATCACTAAAAATTAAAAAAAATTAGAATTTCTACCAAACATATTAACTCTAAGAGCATTAATCCTCCAAACAGATCAAACCCATATCAAGATCACTAAATTTTTTATAAGATTTAAGAATGGTTAGGAAACATAAACTCATATCAAATCACTAAAATTCAGAAGATTCAAGCATTTCTACCAACCCCATGTCAAGATCACTAAACTTTACAAGATTTAAGAATCGTTAGGAAATATAACAACTTTAAGACAACTAAATTTGTCTAAACCCATATCAAGATCACCAAACTTTACAAGATTCAGAAATTTCAAGAAAACATCCATAATCATTTCACACATATTTCAAATATTATTAAAAAGAGCTTATAATTACTCAATGATTCTAGTTTAAAACCTCCATTTATTTAAAGTGGTAGGTAGGGTCAATAAAATAAGATAAAAAAATATAATAAAACCTGTCGGTGAAGAGCATTCCGGCAAAGAAGCAACCGGCACACAAAAAAATTGTCAGTTGCTTTGAAATCAAACTTCTTGAATTTGACTCCACACTTCCCCTGTTCTTCCAAGACATTATTGTAATCTTCTAATTCTAACACCAATTTGAAAAATTAAACAACTAATTCGAGGTCAACACCATGTCATAAATCGAGTCAACTCAATCAAGAACTTGAAATCTGTAGCTTAATTGATGGAATTGAGCCCTAGATTTAAGATTTTTGTAAGCTGGAAACAGGGTAAATCAAGAAAATGGAGAGTGGGAAATAAAGATTTGATTTTTACTTAAAATGAAGTCAAGCCAGTATCATAAACTGAATCAAGAACTTGAAATCAGCTGATTAATTGATGGAATTGAGCCCTAGATTGAAGATTTTGTAAGCTGGAAACTGGGTATATCAAGAAAATGATGATTGAGGAATAAAGATTTGATTTTTAATTAAAATTTGGTTGTTTTTCTTGATTTGATTTGTGAATACGTGTCTTTAAATTTGGGGAAGAATGGTTGAAAGCAGGTGGTGTGGTGAAATGTAGACAAACATTCAAGGGAAGTAGACCCCAACACCAACAGAAAGTGAAATTGCAAGTGTTTCTCGTCTTTGGTTTTTTCCAATACATAAGTATATATTTTAATTTATTTTTTTATTTTAATTTTAATTTTAATTTCCCCTTGCAACTTGCAATTAAAAATCGGTTTAAAACAAAAGTATTAATAATTTATAAATATTATTTTATTATAATTAAGGAAGTTTTAATTTATCAAACATTTGTTATCTTATACACATTTAACAAAATCCGTAATAAAAGTATGCTTCATTAATAAAAATTAGGGTATTTTTCTGATAATCTCGCAAATATTTTATTTAAAGAGGGATCAAATTTATAATCTTTATAACTCATTCACCGCTAAGCCATCATAAAATCATAAGTTCACAAAGTGGAATTCATATTATTAACGTTTATGGATTAAAGGTTGATTCGTACCACTTTATACTAAACTTAACAATCATCGAGATTCATAAAATTACTTTCCAAGAATAAAAAGTGGTCCCAAAAAGTACATTATCGTCAAATAAGATTTATTATCATCATTATATATTAATATTTATATTTATATTTATATTCACAAATCTCAAAGAAAAAACATGCAATGTGAGTTGTGCACATGGGTTGCACGTGCAAAGGGAAATGGGGACGAACATGATACAAGTGATACTACCATTGTTTAAAAGAAATTAAGAAAAATATATACAGTATAACATTTAAACTTACTATTGATTTCTTTTCTATAAACATCTCTAACCCAAAGGTCAAAGGCCTTTTAGTTAAAGTTAGGATATGGTATTTATTCATATCATTTGTTATTACTTATCTTCTTATCCACCTGATAAGATGACATGTGTACTCTAGTAATTATTTTCATAATATTATCCCTTGATTTTGACACATGTCTTGATCTAATAAATAGGAAGATAAGTATGAACAAATGATAAGAAACAATACAATTACTCTTGTTATTGATCGATTTTATAAAATCAGTCTACATCATATTGTTGAATCTTTCTAAGTACTACTCCCTCCGTCCCAAAATTATTGTCCACATTTGAAAATCACACTGTTTAAGAAAAGTACATTTATTACACTGTGCAACCAATATAATTTTATCTTTACTTCATATGTATTTTTTGATTGGTTGAATTTTCAAATGGACAATCATTTTAGGACATTTAAAAAAGGAAACATGGATAATAAAAATGAGACAAAGGGGTACTAATTATCACATTTTCTAGCTTTTGTGAAGAAGTAGACCATGAGTCAAAGACCTCCGATTGATCAAGTGATTGATCAAAACCTTTACAAGAATAGTGAGCCAATTTGATTTAAGATGATAGAACCAAATTACCTATAGCACATAATCTTGTAAGAAAAATTATATTATTTTATACTAAATTATCATATTCATAAAAATCATTTAATTTAGATATTTATTTTGATCATATGAGTGGAAGATAAATACAAAGATCATCCATCTTCTTGTAATTTTTTTTAGGATAACTGTTTCAATAAATAAAAACTAATGAGAAGTTAGAAAATTACATAATAGGTCATTCTCGACCTAACTGGTAGCTTTAGCTACAACACTAGACCTAACAAATGAGGCCCATAGGCTAGCCCAACCCGTTTTGTCATCCAAACGCTATAATGCTTATCATAGACATATATGTAGAGAGAGACTAGAGAGAGTGAGAACTGAGAAGAGGTCCATATGTTTTTCAATCATTTGGGATGACTTATCAGAAGTATAGATTTGGGGGTTTGCCTTTTTGGGCTTAATGGGCCAATTATGATCCGACAGCCCATTTACATTCGAGTCAATTCACCACTCAAAGCCTACACACGGTTGTCTAGTGGATCACCACCACTAACCTTGTGAGTTGTGGCTGCCTTGAGATCATGAAAACTTCAGTAAAAACATCAATTGTTTTAGATATAGGTATGTGCATAAAACCAGAGCATATCAGTTGGAATTTAACCGGACCAATAACCGAACTGATGATGTCTTGGACCGGACCAAACTAGACTGAGAACAAGGTTTTCTAGGATTTTTTTTAGACTTTTTCGTATTGAACTAGACTTAAGTAGACCAAAAACCGATTTTGCATGAAAACTTAAATTGAATCGGGTCTTTCTGTTTCGGCTGATTCTCAATGCAATTTGCACATGAAATTTCGGATACATCTATACTATTAATTAAATGTGGACAAGAAAGTGTGAGATACTATAACTTTCCAAATTCAACATCAAAATTAATATCAGAAAGACTGAAAGACTCCTTTATATATTTAAATATTAAAGTAGGTATATATTTTGAATTTAAAAACCCAGAAAGAACATGAAAGTAAGCAAATTATTAAAAATTTATGTTTACAAGCTTTAAATTCAAGTAGTGGTGAGATGACACATGAGCATTGAATTTTTCATAATTAATGACAAAGAAAGATGCCCAACTTCACCCCCACCAACTTTGTTATGCCTTTGGATCTAATCAAAACTCACTACTTGCAAATTAAATAAAACATAAATACAAAGTTTACCATTTTCTATCTACTGCCCACTTCCATTTGTACTATATAACATATAAGGGTTGTACTATAATATTAAACTATATATTATCTAACTTAAAGCAATAAATTTGTGATCTAATTAATTTTCACCCACACGGGACATTTTAAGATAAAACAATAATGCTATCTAATTTTGCTAAAGCTAGGTATATAGAGGAGGTGATATGTATATAGTCATACCCTTACCCGAGAGTTGAGAAACTATTTTCTGAAAAATCATCAGTAAAAATGTGTGGTAGGAAAAAAAATATGATGTAACGAGTATATATTTTTTAAAGTGTATACTCATTATAACACACTATCAGCGGTGGCTGATCATTACTCGTGATGTATGTCAACTAACTGCTGTCGTGACTCGTGACCATTTTTGAATATTTCTCTGTACATCTGGTAAATATTTATCTTGTGAGGTATTGAACTTATGTTCTATATGAAGCTATTAAAAAATCTTTACCATCGGACAATCACCAGTTGGTCTGATCTAAAGAATATAAATATATCCTACAGAAATAAAGTAGTGCGAAACATATATGACATAAAAAAACATGTAAATTTATCGTTCTAAAAACATCACATAAAATTTATAGAAACATCAAGTAAATGACCTAAAAGTGTTCTAATTACAGTAATAAATGGCAATTAGTAAACAAAAAGGTTCAATGAATTGCTGTTAAGACGAGAGAAAGAGAAATCAAACCAAAATCGAATTTTTGCTCGTCACCAATTGGTATGATTCACGTGTTGTTCACATGGGTTGGAATATTCACATGGGACCCATGAAGTAAATAAATAAACCGGTCAGATGAGACAATATTTACTAGTGACAAAACAATACAAAACCGTAGAAAATGCTAGTGTCCCTTTCACGTTTTCGCACACATTTTCCCTGATTAGGCTGTTAAAACCATGGTTACTACTATTAGTAGGATGGTAATTTCTAATCCTACGTAAAATCCTACGTGAAATCAACACGAAAATAAACAAATTTTAGTTTAGGTGAAATTTAGATTAGTTTTGGGTTAAATCAAATGACCTGTTTATTAAAGAGATTATAATCGGGTCGACGATAATTTAAATAGTTTGACACGCTAACATGTTTAATTATTAAAATATATTTAAAAAAGTATATATTTATACTTAGTTTATACAAGTAGTTTACTAGCTCAAACGGATCCAGTTCCTTTTTTATTGGTTACAGACTTCCAGAACACGAAGTTGGCAATTTCAAGTCTAATTAAAGATGTAGTTATTTTCAGTTCTAACCGGTTATAAACTCGAAATAAAAGGGCTGAACAAGAACTATTATTTCAGTTTAGTTCTCGATCCTTGTTTTTTACATTTTTGATTTTGGGTTTTTCGGTTATTGTTCAGTTCGATCTCGAAACCGAGCGCATCCCTATTAAAGACACTTTAATTATGACATTCAATAATGAGACTAAATCCGCAAACTTTGATAGTTTAAAATAATTTATACATCATACAAAATATTTCATATATTACAACCATTGTTAGTTATACATGGGTGATTCAAAACACTCCTAAAGGTTTTGAAAACCAAATGATGGTGACAAAATATACATATAATGACCACCACCAATTTGTTCTGTTATAAGATATTACCAAAATACCCCTAGTTGCATAATAGAACCCACATATCATCATCTTACCCTTTTTCAAGACATGATGGCACATATACTTTATGTATAAAAAGCACTGCTACAATACATGCATTATAAAGACAAATAATTGATTACTATGTCCATCATTAACATTTTCAACCTCTTAATAAGCAAATATGAGAAATACATTATTACACAACCTACAAATAAGATCATGGAAACAACTCATACTAGGGAAGTATTTGGGCCGAAAAAAATTGAACCAAACCGATTTTCGGTT
Organism: Calendula officinalis; assembly: GCA_963853835.1. Lineage (NCBI taxonomy): Eukaryota > Viridiplantae > Streptophyta > Magnoliopsida > Asterales > Asteraceae > Calendula > Calendula officinalis. The sequence continues at coordinate 79,300,721 of OY970823.1, forward strand.
TTGTAATTTCATGATTTTCGTTTCGATCCTATCGGTTTCGGTCCGGTTCTTGGATACAAGTGAGCATTTAGAGTTTAAACTAAAAAACCGAACCGAATCGAAAATTGACTGAAATTGGATTGAACCGAAACCGAAAACATTTAATCAATTCGATTTTTGGTTTTGAAAATTCATTGTCTATCAGTTTCGGTGCGGATCAGTTTAATATTTAGACCGCGCTCACCCTTACTCATACTATAAAAGTTAATTATGTTGTAATGTTCAAATTTTCACTGCCTTAAACTTTCTAGGCGATTCTATCCTAACGTTTGCCGATGTTTGTTGAGTTAATGTTTTAACCATGTTATTCATAAGTTGTCGGTCATTCATGTGTGATTTTTCATTAAGTTAAATGAAATTTACCCCTTAACTTTCACTTACATATGATTTAATCCTAACATATTTTCTCAATAACCATCTCGTTAATGTTTACTACCTCTGAGGAATCATTCAAAGCACTTACTACTAGGCAATCAACATGCTAACATTTTATGTTTAAGAAAAGGCATCCAAGATGAAGATTAAATCCACAAGTTTTGATAAACTAATGCTTTAACTATTGGTGATTCATAACAATAACTAAAGGTTTTAAAAACCCGATTGATGGTGACAAAATCACAAACTATACATAAAATGACAACCACTAATTTGTTCTCATATCAAATATTACCAAAATACCCTCTTCTCAACATCATCTTTCCACTTTTCAAGACATGATGGCAACTATACTTTATGCATAAAAAGTAGTACCCACACAATATACATGCATCATAAAGACAAACAATTTTATTACTTTTATGCAAAAACGAAAAAAAAATCCATTTAATTACATAACCTATAAAAAAGAAAGAAACAAATGACCAATAATGTATGCACATACAATACCACCATAGAAAATTAATGGGACCCACTATAATTATCACAATTATCAATCATACTGATAATGTTACATCATCATGATAGTGACAATAATAACATATTTTCTTTAAAAAATACAATTTTTTGTTTTTTTTTTTCTGGGAAATTATGAAGATTTTATTCAAGAAATCCAGTTTTTGTTAAAACAGTATTTCTTACTCTACTTAAATCTCTGCCTTTAAGTGTTCTTCCTGCACCTTCACAAACAGAAAATGAAGAAATTTGACTTCTTGCAAGCTTTTGTGCAATCAATTCATGAGGTGGCATCATGTTACCATTATCATCATCATAGTCATCATCATCATCGTCATAAATATTATCATGATCATGATCATAATCATAAGCAAGAAATGCAGAATTTTGTGAGGATTTCTTTGACTTTGACTTCCCATAAATCTTTGACCAATCAGGAATGTTAACAGGAGCCGATTGTCGTTGTGGGATTCGTGATTCGATTTCGGTATTGTTGGAATTATGTCTAGGAATCATTCTGGCTGCAGTTGAATGGGAGATTGTTCTTGAAGCGAAATTTGAGGTTGAACCGTTTGACTTTTTTGATTTTGAGTCAAAATCAAAATCTGTTCTTTCATTGTAAACTGACCATATATCAGTTTCTTGAAATTCTTCATTTCCATACATTATTGACCACCCACTGTTTCCTTTTCTGTACATATTCCTTCATATTTCAAAAAGTAAAGAATATATTCAGCAAAATTACACAGGGAAAAAAAAATTAAGAAAGAAAAAGGTTAAAGATTCACCTTTCCTGAACAAAAAAACCTCTAAAAACTATAAATTCAGGTGGATTTGCTGAAAATTCACTAAAATTTATAATATTTTTACCTATCACTGCATTAAAAATACAATCTTTGAAGCTATGAAAAGGGGTTTAAGTGGTAGTGAAGTTCTTGAAATGAGTACTTTATAGGCTCAAATAAAAAAATACAAAAAAAGAAAATAAAAAATAAAGAAACTGAGCTATCTTGAAGTCATGTTCTATTGTTCACAAATCACTGGTGCCCATATTCTTTCAACTATTTCAAATAAAATGACCCAAAATGATAATATAAAGTTTTACGTAAAATCTCGAACAAAAAAACAAATAAAAGCGAGGGGTTAAAGTTTTGAATTGTAATTAAATTATATTCAAATATAGTTGTGGAAAATTTCATTTTCGCATACACATGTGACGCCCCCGTGCGGATTATGTTAGTAAAATAATAAATGTAGAGAGTTAAACAAAGTTTTAATACCTCTTCATATTTGTTTAATAAGATTTGGGTATTTAAATATTGGACTTAAGGGGTAATATATTTGATAGTATTTTAATGGCCAACTTGTGTCACATAAGTCCAATGCAACTTCTAAAAGACTATTTTATAAAAGATATAAGTGATAAGAGCACTAACAATTGCAGATATTTCAAATATAAAGTTATGATTTATGTTCGAATTATTGAAGCACATAAAGTAGTTTTTCTACCCATAGGTTATATAAACCATTAAACATGCATAATTTCTAGATCTAGTGTCAAAGAAGCAAGAAAAAGACAGTTTCATCAACATGAAAATGAAACCTTCTTTCATTGATCAAAAGGTTATATTGTGGGGCAAAAATGCCATATATATAAATCCAATGACTAAAAGTAAATTTATATAAATTTAAGGATTTTGATAATGACAACCCTTAGGGCTGTCAATAAGTCTTTTAAAAGAAATATAATGAATTAAATTATAAACAAATAACACATATTTATCTCAATAAGTCAATTTATCTTCCTACTTTCTAGGAACGCTTCATATTTGGTGGCCATAAACTTTGCAGGAGATATTGAAGTATTCCTACAAAGAAGGAAGAAAAATTGATTTAATAGATTATTATTTTTAAAACAATTTTTTCATTTTATTGACAGTCTGTCGTTATCAAAACCCGAAATTTAAAGGTCGAAAGTAAAGGGGGAAATGTAAAAACTCGAAATAAATAGTAACTTTTTTTTATATAGACATTTTTCCAACCAATTTGGCAATTTGTTTCATGGATTGCAGTCATCATTCAGTGAATAAGGCCAAGAAAAATAACAGTGACATAAAATATTCAAAATCAATCATTTCTTAATTTGTTAGATGAACTGCAGCCGTCATTCTATGTATCTTCAAAACCAATAAGCTTTTGGCCGTTTTTTGAACAAATTTCAACCGTTCGAGATTACTTTTGGAAAAAAGTAAAGTGATAATATAAAATAAATACAATAAATAAATAAAATAAATAAATAAAAGGAGGTGTTTTGGACTTTATTGCGGTTATGGTTGTAATTTGTAAATACAGTTGGCGACTGCCGTCAAAGTACGAGGTGGGACCCGAATGTTATTGAAGTTAACACTAACACATGTTTTAAGTTTAGTCAAATGATGGGTTTTATATGACTGTATGAGAAGGGTCCCTTAACACTTATATTTTATAAAAATAAAAAAATAAGAAATTATAAAAAGTAGTCAATGCTATTTGTTTAATTACTAAAGTGGCATCCTATTGTGTTATGTGTTCTAAAGTTCTTTAACATTAAGGTAAGTCAAAATATGATGTTCTTTTTGCATTTTTATAAGAACGATGGCTTATTTGCAACAAAAAGTCAAATATTTATCCATTTTGGTAACAATTATTCGGGTATTGATTACTATTATATGTACTTTCACAATATTTGAAATTTAGAAGCTGATTACATGACCTGATATTTATATTTTTTGTTTAATATAAGTATATTTGATTTGGATTTAATTTTGTTTTAATATTTTATTGGTGGAAAGTTAATTTATTTTGACTTACCTAGTTACCCTTTTAACTTTTCTACAGATTTCTATTTTTTGTTTATGGAATGTGTAGGGGTATATTAGTAATTTATAGAATTCGTTCTTAATATAAGCATATAAACCATTCAATAGAAATACCTTATATTTAAAAATGTGTTCTTTCAGGTCCATAATGCACACTGCAGCCTTGGGTTAATGCATTTGTCCTGTATGAAGACGATATCTTTAAAATGATTAATTTAAACAATTTTCAAAATTATGATAAAATCCAAATATAGGGAGAAAAAAAAAGGTTAATTTGGAATACACCGTACATGATCATGCTCCAAAGTCCAGTCAGCAGCAGCCTTCAAATACAACGTGGGCCCCAGAACATGTTACAAGAAGCTTCCTTATTGCACATAGTTTATAAATTTTATAGAAGCTGATATATGCTTTGTATCATAGTGTACTTAATGTGACCATATTACCCCTAATTTAGAATACCAATTACACAAAACCTTTCACAGATTTGATAATTAACTCGAAAAACAAGTTTACATGCACAAAGTGCTAGAGTACAGTAGATACCTACTAATTTGCAATATTTGTAGTACTTAATACCTACTAAATTGTACAACTTTTTTGGGTTATGGGTAATTTTAGTGGATTTTGAAACGGGCCAGGTTGGGTTGACCTGCAAAAAAATATATCACAGCAAACATCCATCTTTTTTTTAAAATGGTTTAGAAGATTATATGCACTCAAATTAAACTTGGATTTTACCTAATATTTGGATGTTACTCATTTTCCATTTACCTAATTCTTGGCCCGTTACCCATTATACCCGTTTTCTTTAACCTAAATTTTGGCCATTACCCATTTTACACTTTACTAATAAAACACAACCCAAATCAACACATTTAAGGAAACGGGTCGAAATTCATAACCATTTCAGCCTTTGGAAATCATAGCATCAACACTGGAATATGAAACTGTAGCTAAATGATCCAATTTCATGTAAACGTAACGCATATTTCATTGCCCTAAAATACAATAACAATTTTCAGCTAGTGTATCAATTTCATCAACAAATTGCTAGTATGCAACATCATAAGCCTAATAGAAACTCGTATAGATTACAACACAATAAAAAATCGTAAAAAATTAGATAGAAACTCACAGGTCGATTGGAGCGAAGATTTATAATTCGCGGCAAACTCGTTAGGGTTCTCCGAATTGAAATTCAAATCAATATTCTGAATGTATTTCAGTATGGATTCCAAACCTTTTGCTTTATCCATCAAACAGTGAATACAGGAGAAATCAAACTCTCCTGGATCGTATCGGAGCTCCGGCGAAATTTCCCGAAATCGTTACTGCAGCTGATGTTTTCTTTGCTATTTCCGGCAACCGCCTTTTTAGTTTTTTGTATTGTACATACATGACCGACCTTCTATATGTTAGTATAATCCATATCGCCCCCTTAAGTTCCTATATTTACATTTTAAACCCGACCCGAATACTCGCAAACAACACATCAACATGAATCATTTTCTTCTTTTGTGTATAGATCATCTTCGAGAAATGGTATTCATGCTTACTCACTTGATCATTACAAGTGTCAAAATCAACTAATGATATAAAAAGAGAGAATTGATTACACATGTCATCTTGTGATTAATAACAACATAAAATACCAATAAATTAATTTAGAATCATCCTTTCTTGACATCTTTATGTATTTGTTTGTTTTATGTGCTTTATAGTCCTCCAATTTCTGTTTGAATAAGTTGATGGTTAAGACAAACAAGTTTCAGATAAAATTTGGATTGATTCAACTAACTTGTTTATTAAACATGTTAGGTTAGGATTGTAACTAATTTAAATAGATCGACCTAATAACCCGACTAATTATTGAAGTTAAAAAGGAGATATATTTAAGGTTTGTGGCTTTCCCGAGATAGTTTATATGTTAATTTAACAGAATATTTTTCTTTATTCTTCATAATTCATAAACATTTTTCAATATCGAATGACTTGTAGGGTAACAATATATGAGTCACATGTTAACTAAAAGATTATATATCCAAGTTTAAAATGAAAATTGTGATACATAAATTGTAACTCTTTTAGAAATATTAAAATATAGGACACTTGGGGTTCTTAACTATGGTAAAAGTTAAAGGGCAATATTTATCAGTTTTGTATTTCGATATACGATTGCCAATCCTCTGGTTTTGATCAATCGTTTCTAAAACCCTAGGCCGATTATTCATGCTGTGTTCTTCAGATTTCGATCCTTCAAATTCTGCTATCTAAGGTGAGCATCCATTATGTATTATGAATCCAGTATCTTGTTTAATTTACGTACATTACAGAAACACGGAAGGTGTATCGGATCTATGTAAGCTTTTGATTTCTGGTAATTTAGTATATTAATGGAGAAACTGATGATTGATTGATTGTTCTAAACGTACTCACGAGTTTTTTATTGATAAAAAAATATCATTTTGTTTTGTATTTGGAATTTATGAATATTTTGTTTTCAGTCTAGAGCTTATAATCAGATTGATGGTAATTGAGTATATTTCTGAAGAAGTTGGTGAGTGATTGATTTTTCATAACGTTCTCATGAGTTTTTATTGCTAAAAATATCACATTTTGCTGTCTAATTTTGAGTTTTTGACTATTATGCATGCAATTTAGGTCTTATAGTATGCTCTTTGCAGTTTTAATTGCTGGTAATGTAGCTGATTTGATCCTTGTAATAGTTTGTATTCTGCTAGTATTTGCAATTAAGCTGCCTTTATCTTTAATTTGTTGATATTGTTCAACTAGGGTTTGCAATTAAGTTTATTTCCCCAAATTTCCCGGTTGCTACGCCTGTATTACTTTGAAATTTGCTAATGTTTTTGCAGTCTAGTTGCTTTTACGTTTAATTCGTCAATTTGGTTCAACTAGGGTTTGCAATTAAGTTTATTTTCCCCAAACTTTTCGGTTCCGATTCTAACCAACAAATTTTCAGTTCAGGCATTTGTTAAGAAACAGAATCTTGTTCCCCAATGGCGCCACTTATAAACAGATTCCCATTTGTAGCTACCCATTTGAAGAGAATGATAGCAAAACTTAACGCAAATGACGAAAAACACACGACAAAATCATGGTCTCGTGCATCAATGATCATACCCGAAATGGTGGGCCATCGTATTGCTATTCACAATGGAAAACGCCATCGGCCCATTCAGATTAAAGATGCCATGGTGGGACACAAATTGGGCGAATTTGCACTTACACGGGCTCGTAAACCACAAAAAGTACAAAATGTCAAGAAACCCGCGAAGAAGAAATGATCAAATTCCATGGTTTTTGCAACTCCAGACAACGTATCCAAGTATCAAATCAAGATTTTTTGTTTTTTTATGGTGGTCACAGTTTGCTTTCAGGTTTTATACTTTGCCCAAAACTTCTTGATTTGTTTATTGTGGTTAGTTAGTTTACGTATTTCTGGATCATCGTGTACTGGGATTCTAAGATTATTCATTTATTCCCCATTTCATAGTCTATTTCGTAATAACACATTTTTACCAAGTGTTGTGTTTAGGTTGGTGAGTTCGCTGGTTCATGAATCACTACTATAATCTGACCCATTTAATTTGTCGTATGATAAAAGTCAAACCCTAACTCACAAACATTTATTAAATGGATCAGTCGTGTGACCCGATTACGACATAAATGAAAAAGAAATGGTAAATGATAAATATTAGAATGAGAAAGTAAGAATTTTTTAATGTACATGATATAAATACTATGACAAAAATATAAGCAAACGTAAGATACTTTGAATGTACATGATAAATATTAAGGTGTGCAAATAAAAGAAAAAATGAAATGAAGTTTATAAATTAGACCTCTTCTAACAATTACCCTCTTATTTTCTTTTATCATTTTTGCTACATCAATGTCATATTAGACTAGTGCCAATAGGGGTGTCAATCAGGTTTGTCGGGTCCATCGGTTTTGATGTAAAAAAATCCAACCCGAGACCCGACCCAATAAGGAATCTGGTTGCTCGGGTTTCGGGGTTGTCGGGTTAACCCTATCAGGTTGGTCGGGTTACATAGTTCCACCTATAAGAAGCACATATTTATAAATTAAAAATGTCCTTGTACAATTTTTTATTTATTGCCAACATGTTTTACAAGATCCATGATAGTCACATGTAAATAGAATTACTTTATCATATTAAATTTTTCTTAAAACAGTTTCGTAATTGTTACATGATGTCACATTCATTTTATCTACTAATTCTTAAAAGAGAAACAAATCTTAAAAGACTTATGGCCCACCAAACCATCTCTCCACCAACGTCTCTTCTCTTCGTCTACTGTCAACGATTTATCTCTTAACCGTCGAAACTGACGAAGGAACCGACATCAGTGCTACTTAATTTTCTAAATGTTTATTTTAAGGGGTTGGTAACGGGTCAAGAAGGTCAGCCAAAATCTAACTTGTTTAGTAAACAACCGTTATGTCATGCCATTTCAATAGGCGAAAATGTCCCAAAACAATTTTGAAATTTGATAACGAGAGCGATTTTTAACCGAATATTATACAAATGATCTTTATGATAGTACTTGAAAAATGATGGAAAGCTTGAAGTTCTTCAAAACTCTTTTTTCAATTTCTTACGCAGTTGAAAAGAATTAAAATAGCTTGCCGGGTTGAGTCCCGCTTCTCATCATCGTACTAAACTCTTCATAATTTATCTTCCCATCCTATAAAAATAACGAGCGTTAACGTTTACAAACTTAAGAAACTAATAAAACGGCATTAACTACAAAAAGTAAGAGAAAAAAAAAAAGAACTCACATTATCGGTATCAACTTCTGCTATTATGTCTTTAATGGTGGCTTCATCACCCATATTATAGTTCTTCATTGCTGTTTCTAGTTCATCTCTTGTAATAAACCTGATTAACCAAATCGTACAACCGTAATTAATTAATTAATGGGTTTTGTTATTTTATGGAGAGGTGATTGCTAAATTTCAAGGGTTGGTTACATATTAATGTACAACTTTATGTACATGTGTTAATATTTCAATGACAACCATTAGGATTGTTGTTACATTTCCCTATAACACTGTCAAATTGTGTTGTGTTAAATTTGTTTAGTTTAAGGTTTACGTACCCGCTATTATCGGTATCAAAATGTTGAAACGCTTTGTACAGGTGTTCTTCTCTTTCTAACTTGTGTCGATGCATTGTTGCTGTAATGAACTCGATGTAATCAATCGACCCGTTTCCATCAACATCAGCCTAAAGCATAAGACAAGTTTTTAAGCACAAGGGTAAAATTGTACTTTTGATGATTTTTTTATAGAAAATAGAAAACCCACTATTCCATTTTATAACTGAATATTTGAAAACTTAATTACTTTTATAGTTTTCTAACTATTTTCTTTTTTATAAGTTGGAAAATAAATACGTTGGAACGGGTTTTCAAAAAATTTAGTAGTTTTTAGAGATAAAAGAAACAACTCTCATTTTCTAGCCCGTTGTAAAAAACAGAGATGGAAAATGAGAGAAAAATTAGAGAAAACATCTTACAGCTTCCATGAGTTGTTTCACTTCAGCTTCTGTGAGCTTCGACCCCAATCGGGCCAGCCCGTTTTTAAGTTCTTCGTAGGTAATAGTCCCACTGTTATCTGTATCTATATTTGTAAACATCGATTTAAGCCCTTGAATTTCCTCTGCCGAGAGGTTTTCCGCAATAACCTGGAATTTCAAATAATATAGTTTTTGTGATCATATATTTAATTATATTTAAAAAAAAAAGTAAAAAACTTTGGACAATAAATGTTTCGGGTCATGGTCAACCCAACCCGACTTGACTTGTTACCCGACCAACCCATTTTGTATCGTTAGTTAAAATGGTAAGATTTTATCCATTTTGTGTACCTTAAGAGCAAGTTTCTTGAGCTTATTCATAGCTCGGAATTGCTTCATTCTAGAAAGAACTGCACTATCGATCGGTTTATCCGATGCTTCACCGTCTTCTCGAATCCATGGATGCTCTATATATCCGTTTGAAAACATACATATTACAGGATTGCCATATATACGTGTATATATGTAAACTAGTCTATAACCCATGATCTATATTAAAATGATAACCACTAGAAAGTTTAGTACCGTGAGAACCACACAGTTACATGTTAATTCACTTCCATTCACATGTGAACACTAATGTATTCTTTATCTATAAACACATAATCATGAAAAAGTAAAAAATATCCATTAAAATCACATTTATTTGATTTGTTCACATGTGAACAGTATGTACGATTCACATGTGAACAGTCCGTACGATTCACATGTGAACAAATCAAATAACGTGTAAATTAAAAGACAATGTTTTTATTTTAAACTTTTTTACGTTTTTAGTACGAAGCATCACTAATATTCACATGTGAATGGACGTGAATTAACACGTAATTGTGTGATTTACATGGTTCTAAACTTTCTAGTGATTCTCATTTGAACCGGCCTCTATAACACGTGCATATATGTATGTATATGCGTGTGTGTGTGTAAATACGAGCATACCGAGAACTTGAGCGGAAGTTATACGCCTCTTTGGGTCTTGTGTCAACATTTTTCGTACGAGATCTTTGGCACTCGGGGAAATAGACGGCCACGGGTCGCTTTCGAAATCGATATATCCTTCTAATACCGCATCGAATATTCCTTTTTCTGTCTCTGCAATTTATTAACCATTTTTGGATTATAAGTTTATATCTTACAATTGGCACTTCGGGTCGGGTCGGGTTGGGTTGGCGGGTTGATGTCACCTGGCCCGAACAGGCTTAGTTAATCGTGAAAAAAAGCGAAAAACCCAATCCTGGCCTGGACATGCTTGACCCATGTAACCCGTTTATCTAAACGGGTCAAACGCGAAGAGTTTATAATTATTTTTATACTTATTTTAAATGAGTTGGCAAGTTGACATGTTTATCATTTATCTAAACGGGTCAAACAGGTTGGGCGGGTCGACCTGTTTATCATGCAACCCGCTCATCTAAACCGGTTGGCGGGTTGAATTTAATATTTTTCTGTTCTAATTATAAACAGGTTGGCAGATCGACCTGTTTTACAAAGCCAATGCAAACATGACATTTTATCATCTAGCCCGTTTATCTAAACGGGCTAAACAGGTTTTCGGGTTAAATATATAAAAAAATTTATTTTAATTTTAAACAGGTTGTCGGCACAACCCATTTATCTACAAACCAACCCAAACACGACCCATTTACTAAACATATTGACATGTTTACTAACCGGTCCCATTTAGACCAAGCCTTGACCCGTTTATTTTCATGTCATGTCACATATTATTAGACCACTAATTTACCTGCCCAAAAGGGAGGAACACCACTAAGTAAGATATACAACATAACTCCCGCACTCCATATATCGATTTCCTTCCCGTATTTACGTTTCAACACTTCGGGTGCAACATAATACGCGCTCCCAACAATATCCCGATATGATTTTCCTAAAAGTTTATATATATTATAACTAATTATAATTAGCACTAAATAAATAAAGTTATAATTAGCATTTAACAATACCTTCTTGAATAAAAACCGACAACCCGAAATCCGTAGCCTTCAAAAGCGCCTTCTCACTCTTATCCGAAAGCAAAAAATTCTCGGGCTTCAAATCCCGATGCATCGCGCCCATAAAATGACAAACATGAACCACATTCACAATCGACCTACAAATCGAGGCTGCAGCCCGTTCACTATAATGACCCTTTGCTATAATTCGGTCAAAAAGCTCGCCACCTTCACAAACTTCCATAACCAAATGTACCGAATTTTTGTCTTCATAAGCACCTTTAAACTCAACAATATTTGCTTGACCACTCAAATGTTGCATAATTTGAATTTCTTTCCTCATATCATCTTTATCGCTTTTCGTCACGAGTTTTTTCTTCGATATCGACTTGCACGCGTACTTTTGGCCCGTTGACTTTTGTGTACAAAGATATGTGACACCAAATTGACCTCTACCCAATTCTTTTCCCATTGTGTAGTATTGTTTAACATCTTCAAAATGTTTCCCAAGAATTGTGTTGGGAACCTTTTTCGGGCCAGCTGGCGGCGGCAGTTGGCCCGCCGGAGTAGGTGATTTCGTGTAAACTATATTCGGCTCACCGGGTTGTGGTCTATGAGTATGAGCATTAGGATTAGTACCACCACTGTTGCTTTTGCTACTACACATACCCATTTTCTTGATTTCTTGATTAAAAATTACATAAATTGAATGAAAATTTCGATAGAAGGATACCCAGATAGAGATTTTGATATGGTTGTTTAAAAGATCGAAAAGGGTATTGTATTATTGTTGAATGATTGGGAAATGATGAAAGATGAAGATGGTCAACATTGAAAGTCAACGTTGTAGGATTGAAGAGATTTTATTTAAAACTGCATAAGATGGTGAAGGAAAGGACAGTGGAAAGAACGTGGTCAGCTCATTAGGGAATAATTAAAGATATTTAAGATTATTAAAGAATAGAATCTTCTGAAGAAACGCGGTTTGAATTTGGTCAAAATAAAGTGGTAGTCAGTTATTTTGACTTTTTGAAAGTCATCATGTTGTCCACTCCCATATAAGGATGAACAAATGTGCTTTGTTTTGTGTCCATTGGCGAGTCTGCCAAATATTAGGAAGTTCGTTTCTTTCTTTGAAAAAAATGCCTAACTTATATTCCGGTTTATAACACGTTTCCCAAAGTAACTTATCTTTGCTCACACTTCCAATCATCTAGTAAATATTTCCATAGGGAAGAGAGTGAACAAATGACCCATGGAAGATCATTTTAGACGTTATTACCGCTAGGCCATCAAATGGTTAACTTATGTATTTGCTATCACACTTTAATAAACTATTTAATGTTTTTTCTTTATATATTAATGTATTCATTCAAATTGTATACTATTATTTATTTTTGTAAAACTGAATGAAAATAACTACTTACTCAAACTTTTTTTTATCCATGTGATTCACATTTTCAAACTCTTAATGAGTTATCTATATTGTATATGTTTCATTTAAAATTCTAGCAAATAACACATGTTTAATAATAAAACTATTCTAGTTAATATTGTACATTTATTTACATGTACATGTAATTATTTATCTATTTTTTATAAATATTTACCAGGTGATCAGATGATGATTCAAAAATAACATGATATTGATTAAAGTGTGTATATCACGAACAAAATCAACCACTCAGACAGTTGACATTCATGAAAATTATTTTAAAAAAAAATCAACTTTTTAGGTAATATAGTTTATTCTTATAATAAGCTCTTACTTTAGACAACTTTAAAAACAAGAAAAGATTCCCCCTTTTAGAATTATCGAAATTTCCGTGTCTTTAATCTTTGTAACATAAATTAAAGGGGTGATTTTACACCATATTTTTTATTGCATATATCATAACTATTATTTTATATAATTATCTAGTTAGCTATAAAATTTATATTGTATATGATATAAACTTAAAAAATGTGTTGTAAAAATTATCTCTAATTCAAAGGGTGTAGTAATTCCTAAAATCCAGGAGTTAGTTAAGGGTTGAAGTACAAAATTATGATGCATGTCTATTGACAGCCCTTAAGGGCTGTCATTAGTAAAACCCTAAATTAATTTAGGAGGCCTGAGTTTTTTATAAAAAAACATCGTAATGTTCGTTAGGTGTACGGACTGCAAAATGGTGTATAATTTTAGCCCGTCAATGTTGGCCCAATCTCTTAAATTAGCCCGATATCGGTTTTAACTATACGAGCACTAAATTGGATATAATTTTATTGATTCAGTTGAATTTCGAATTCCATTTTGTTTAATAGAAACTAGGATGGTAATCACGTTGGATTTGAGTACGCAGGTTCGGGTTGGCGGGTTGAAATCAGTTAACCCAAACCTGTAATGTTTAGAATTTCGGATTAGAAAGTCAACACTAACCTAGACATATTTAAACCAAGTAACATGTTTGGTTTTCGGTTTTGAAAATTTATCATTTCTGGTTTCGGTTCTATCGATTTGAGTTGGTACTCGAATAGGAATAAGCATCTCAAAAAAACTGAACCGAAACCAAACCGAACCAAAACTAAAAATATGTAATCGGTTCGGTTTTAAAAATTCACTGGTTTTAGTTTCGGTTCTATTGGTTTCGCTTTAGTACGGTTCATTTATGGACCACGCTCATCCCAAACCCATATTTCATATAGCTTAATGTGTTGGTGGGTTAAACTGGTTAGCGGTCGGAACCATTTAGGCGGGGTCAGAAATAAAAAATGGACCCAGTACAACGATTGGTGGATAGACATATGTCTATACATAAGCCAAACCGAAAACGACCTGATCTATAACCGAGTTGGATGGGTCGGCTGTTTTTCACCCGTACTCATTTAGGCTCAATCCGAACATAATTATTTCAATATCAGTTTCATATCATATCAGAAATTGGCGTCCCATATAAAAACTCGACTTGTTGAATAAATGAGAAGATCGTAATATTAAATTTTGAACTTGTAAGAAAGCAGCCAGCAGCCGGTTTGTGTTTATAGATGTTATAGTCAACCTTTGTTCAAACACTAAACAAATTAAGGCATGTGGATATATCATTTTTATTTGTTACCTTCCAATTCTTTATACAATTTTATCTCTTTGTTAATTTTATAAGTCTATGTAGATGGTTGTAATCAAATACAAAATGTTCTTATAATACAGATGATACATAACAGTTAAATTTTGAAATTTGAAGTATTATAAACGAAATATATAATATCATATTCATTTTCTTATCCATATTTAAATGTTTAATAACATTTTGAAGTATTAAAATTAAAAAAAATGCATTTATGTTTGCATCTATATACACTTGCATCTATGTCAAATTAGCGCATTTAAGTTTTTTTTTAACTCTATATAAAAATTCTTATATAGGCATCTATCTTTCTATTGTGTACTTTTTCAATATAAAAATGTCAATTTTGTTACCATTCTATATATATTTGGAAATTCATTTTTACACCACAAATTTTAACGTATATCCCTTCGTCCCACATCGGTCTGTCGATATGAAAAGTAATGATACGAAATGAAAAATATAAGAAAATAAACCCTGAATCTCGAATTCACTAGATGTTCAAATAGTTTGCAATTAATGTTCATTATTCAAATAATGATATGAAATCAACCAATAGTACTGCGTCTCGAACTCACTAGGCATGCAAGTTGGTTTGTTTTTATTCTTGAATCAAAATAAATGAAGTTAGAGGATACAAGCATCATGCAATGCATGTAGGCCATGTGAGGTAGCATTTAGCAACTTCTAGTAATCATATATATTTCAACCGCCAAAATGATGTTTGATAAATTATAAACATTTTCATCTTTTTCTCTATATTTAAATATGCATCATGCTATTATACCACTCTCAGTCGTTATCACTATTGTTATTTTGATTTTTTATTATATTATCGTGACGTCAACTTATATTTTATATTTCAACTGATACTAAACTAACACACTCATATCAACAATACACTTTCACTTCACTTTTTTGAGCTAAACAGGTTATTTATTTTAACACATAATACACACATAATAAAATGCCCCCACAATTTTCATCCCTTCTTCTTCGGTTAATCAAAGCTACAAACTGATAATCTCCACTGACGTCTCTGTACTAGTGATGTCGGTTTACCAATGAAAATCGAAGTTCACCAACGAAATGTCATTGACACTAGTCTTATTAGGAGGATAAATAGAAGAACCGGCCACCAATTAACATGTTTAAATTTCTAATGTTCACTAATGACTTTGAGACATAACGAACCAAATATGGGGTATTAATGCATTATTAACCTTATAAACTAAAATGATAACATAATGCAACCCTAAGAAGCCGAGAGAATAATGAATATATGATCAAGTAGCTTAGTTAGTTAGGGCATGGTGTTAATAACACAGAGACACTAGTTCAAGTCTTGTATAATGCATATTTTTGATAAAAAAATAAATTTATTTCTTAATAGCAAGTGTATTTACTGAAATTAAATTTTAATAATTTAAAAAATTCTCAAAAGCATTATATATAATAAAGATTATAACAAAATGCATAACATACAAAATCAAATTAAATATAATATAACAAGATTATGTCACATCTAAGAAATTATGTCTTAATTAATCTTGTAGATTCAGACCCATATTAGTCATATCTTTCCAACTCATGCTCATATTAGTATTTAAACACAGTTTGAATCTTACGGATTAAAATTCAACCACTTGATAGAATCATTAAGTAATGAAATAATGAGATTTTTTAATATATTGAGATTTTATTATGTTTAAATCATGTGTTTTGATATTGACATGCGGACGGTAAAAAATATATTTTGTGCTTAAAGATGCAGTGATTAAGTACCACAATAAAAACCAATTTTTGAAACAAGGACGAGGTTTTACGTAACCCTTCAAATCTTGTATGTCGGTACTATTATAATTATAATAAAAAATGTTTAAGGAGGTTCATCAATTTTACGAAGTCTCGAGAAACAAATCTCAACTATTGATCAATAAGATCTAATGGTCAAGATTAATCTCATATTTTATACATGAAGGGGTATTTTGGTCATTTGGCACTTAAAAAGAATTTCGATATTTTTTTCCGTTAAAAAACAATATTTATTTGGTAATACGTGTAGTAGTTAATCACATGTGATTTTAGTGTAAAATCATATGTGATTGTATATTTAATCACATTTGATGTTTTAGTTCAATCAAATGTGATTCAATACATAATCACATGTGATTCAGTATACAATCACATTATGTGTTACTAATGAAAAAATAATAATAAAAATAATAAAAAACACAAAACACAAAATAAAAAATAAATTTTTTTTTTAAAAAAAATGACCAAAATACCCCTCAATGTATAAAATACGTGATTAATATTGACCATTAAATCCTGTCGATCAATGATTGAGAATTGTTCATCGGGACTTCGTAAAAATGATGAAACTCCTTGAATGCAACTCTAATTATAATAGATAATATAGTTTTTCTAGCATGTGCGGTAAGAACTCGGAAATATGGTACTTTTACAGTATTAGGTCAGAAGGTGTGTTTCTCCTATGTCATGCTTTTAATTTTCCTTGTTTGTTTGTTTCTTGTTGTCTAGCATCTTGCTAGTTCTAACAAAATTGTTTGCCGTTCAAAAAAAAAAATGGTACTTTTACAGTAAAATCCAGATATAGTAATTTAAAAAATTGGTATTGATTTTTAATATTTATATCTACTTAATGTTGGATGTATTATAAATGAAATGTGTAATCCATTAATTTTATTTTTTTATATTATCTTTTATTTTTTAACACTTATATCTATAAAAAAATCTACCAAATTTGAAAACTATATTTGATATGTTAAATGCTTTCTCCTCTGTTTTCTATACTCTCTACGACTCTACTTGCTATAAATGCACCTTCTCCTCTCCTTTTAATGCCAATCCACTCCAATTCCTCTACGTTTTTCCCACCGCCACCGTCCCACTGGCTTTCTCCGGCCACCGTACTCGGGTCAATTCCATGGCTGATTTCCAAATTAAAATTGTTCTAAATGTCATAAATAAAATCTTCATGGCTTTGTTCACTTGCGCCTTCTCTTTCGGTTCGTTTCTTATTTTTATCTCCAATTCAATTCCATTAATTCAACTTCAATATCTTTTTAAACTGGATACAAAAATGTCCTGACCCATCAGCCCACAGTTGACACACAATTGTGGACTGGTGGAATTAAAGAGACATTTTTGGCACTGCTAGACTAAAAGCATGTTGGAGTTTTTTCTAACATGATATATACTATTTAAAATACTTCTAAATCTACAATACTATGAAGAAAGTTCCAATACCTTGTACTAGTTAGGCTACAAGCTCTTTAGTAAAAGTTCGTTGGTTATTTACTTATGAATTTATGAATATATCGGATGCAGGAGGGGCGGTAATTGGGATAATCACGGGCGCGATTAAAGGTCAAACCACTGAATCAGGGTTGGTTCGTGGAGCGTGTGTGGGTGCAGTCACGGGTGCGATCACAGCGTTGCAACTCGTTGATATGATGGCTAATGGCGAACCCTTTTCTAAGGTTTTTGTTTGTACCTCGTGCATGAATGTGGGATTTTGGGTCGTTTTGAGGTGTACGGAAAAGTGCAATAGTACACGGCTTTAAAAATTTTGGGGTCTCAATGTCTCATACTTCAATGTCAAAACTAAAATATCTCTAATAGTAAATTATCATAATCGTACATAAGGTTTACTCTAAATTTTTTTATGTATAGTCTTTTACCTTAAAAGATCTTTTTTTAAGAAACATTTTTTACCTACAATCCTTTAGCTTAACGACATAAAAATAAGTATTTACCGGTGTAAATTTCTAACAAAAAAAATTAAAGAACATTAGGCTAAATGAGTGTAGGTGCAAAAGATTAAAAAAAATAAAATTATTTGTGTACTTTTTTAATGTAAAAGATCACATTCCAACCAAATGGTTCACAGTCGTTATTACAAGCCTAATAATTTATTTGATTATTTGTAAGTAAAATAAGTAATTTATGATGTGATAGTTTTTGCAGGTAGCGCTATTACATAGCCTTCTAAATGGGAAAGTGTTCATTGAGTGGGTCAGTCCTGCTATGCTCAAAGCATATCAATGGCAAGTAAGTTGTACGAAATTATTTGTAATTTATAAAATATGATCCATATAGGCAAAATACACATGGTGGGGTTGGTTTTACAATAATAATAATAACTTTTATTAACTAAAATAGTAGTAGATGGATTCTTGAATTTATTGTATAAGCATTTTTGGTAACAGAAAATATGAAAAGAGACAAATTTATAATTTAGTTATATTTTATTTATTTATTTTAAACTTCTTCTTTTAGTAAAAAGATAAAAAGAGCCTGTGTATATTATGTAAAAATTGACAATTTTATAAATATACATTTATGGTATAAATAAGTTATTTTTGTAAATAGATAACTTTTATTGCACGAATACTTTCTTTTCCTTCAAGTTCTTTACACATTGATGCTGTATTTTCAAGTTGTTTCTTTTGAATTTGCATAAAGTTTTACGATAAATTATCAATTTTTTATTACATGTTCGATCTTTCTGTGCGTAAACACGTACTAAATGACCATGACACTGTACGGACGTGTATACCTCGAGCATAAGCTCGGTCACTCCGTAAAAGCCCCTTACTAAACATTTTATTAATCATTTTATACAGACTAGTGCTACAGAAATGAGTTTTACTGACTTATTTGACATGGACAACAATGACACAAGTGGATTATCCAAAGAAAGTATAAATAAGTTACCAAAATTCATATTAAAAAATCCATCAAAGACGGATCGAATAAACAACACAAATTGTGCGATATGTTTGCACGATATGGAGAACTACGAAGAAGGAAGAGAATTACCGAATTGTAGACATGTATTTCACTTAAAATGCATAGACGAATGGCTTATTAGGCAAGGTTCTTGCCCAATTTGTAGAAGGGATGTATAGCCTTTTTAGTGAAGTAGAAATGTAACAAACTCGTTTGTCGTATCTATAAAAGTACAATTGTAAACAAAACTCTTGCACTAAATATATAGATTAGGCATGTGAAAACTAGATAGAGAACCGGACCGGCCGAGGCCGAGCTACAGAGGTCCGGTTCTCAGTTTGGATTTCAAGTAAAACTGGTTCTTAGTCCGTAATCGAAAATGTCTTGTACCAAACTGGACTGAGAATTGTTTTTTTTCCAAATTTTGCGATCGAAAAAGTTGTATAATTCACATGTTTGTGCCTATATATTGCGTATGGATATTATACAATAAAGATTGCGAATTACATCCAAAAGGTACTTTAGCTAAATTTCCATTTGGGGAAACCTAATTTCATAATCAACCGTTTGGATTGAAACTCAGTTGGGTATTGAAGACGTGTTTTTTGAAAAGGATAAATACCAAAACGTCGAAAGATGAAGAAAATTGTTAAGACGTATGTTTCTTGATGCTGATAAATGCGTTCAGGTTGCGGAATAGAAAGATCATAAATGACATTGAAGCAAAAATGTCACGATGATATAGATTCTATAGCAATTTGCCCGCCTAAATTTGGAAACCGATTTGTGACAATAAACAATGTTTTCGATAGATGCCCACTTATTCAAGAATTCTTGGCTACCAAAAATTTATCATAAATTTAAGTAATATTTTGTATTGAAATGTACAATTTTTATAACAATTTAATCTCATAAAAGTGATTGTGTTCTTTTTTTTTAAGTATTTGATTCTTTAAAGGATAACCGTTTAGTTTGGGTTGCTTGGCGTATGTTGTTTTAGAGGTAATGACCAAAATAAGGTTAGAATTATATACGACATATTGTAACATAATAATATACCTTAGGTGGTGATCTATTTTGGTAATAACATGTTTTTAGTTATCTTATTTTGGTAAGTAAGTGTTAAAAACCATAAATTGTAATAGGGTTTTTCTAACGTATGCCCCCAAGGCATACGATAACCTGCATTAAATGAGGCGATAATTTCCTAAATATGTATCGAAAGTCATCAATGCACTCTAGAACCTATCATTTTTAAAGAAGCATTAATTTGATTATGTGTTTAAATAGTAATTATCACATCATTTAATGCACCTTATCGTATGCCCTGGGGGTATACGTTAGAAAAACCCATTATAATAAGTTAATAACCACGTGAGGGCCAACAACTTCTTTTAATTACCACATAGGGACAGAAACAGACTTTAATTACCAATATAGGCTTTAATTATGAATATAGGCCGACTAAAAATTTATAATTACTGAAATAGGCTGAATAAAACTTACAATTACCAAAAAATATTTCATTTCTTTTAATTATCACAAAATCGGCCAGCAGAATTTCATTTCTTCTTCTTTTTCTTAGAAAAAGAATTCCTCTTTGACTTTTTAAACCCTGATCCACTCTCCTGCCAAAAGAACGCAAATTTCAGCAACACTAATAAAAGAAATTACTCAAATTATTATAAATCCAACTATAAACATTTTACTATTGCATGTATCGTTTTCAAAACTAACTTCGATGTAATTTGGTTACAACAGTGAAAAATTATGTTAGTTAAAATAAAAACTTAATTACTTAAAAAAATGTAAGTTAGTTACAGTTACCTTTTTGTACTGCCTGTAAGCAATTCGGCCAGTCAGCTCTTGTCCACTTTTACCAACATACACCTGAAAGTAACAGAAAACTGGTTCATAATATATACTAATAATTAACCATATAGTAGCTTAGAACATAATAATTAACCCTTAGTAGCAAAATGGGCGGGTCGAGTAACAGGTCAAAACAATCAATCTTAGCACAGTCAGAACAGTGACTCGGGTTGGGTTGATACGTAAAAATTAATTTCGACCTTTAAATTTTAATAAATGATTAGTGCATTAAATATGATTAAAGAAGCTATATTTTTACAATACTGATCTAATTACTTGTAATAAAATGATTAAGAAGGTCGTATGCACCAAAGATATACTCTGACCTGTTTATTTTTTAGATAAAGTTTTATATTTAACCCATTTGACCTGTTAAAGATAAATATAACACTTGAAATCACTATCATAATCAAACGGGTTAGCCTAGAAATGAATTTGAAATATATATTATAACTTATAAAAAACATGAAAATAAATTAACTTACTTTCTTTCCATCTGAGCCCGTTACCCAATGTCCAGCAGTTTGACGGGCATTCTGGCCCGTTCTTTTGACTGCTCGTTTTGCTGTCACTTTATCAACACAAAGTTTCGGATTCACCCACCCTTGAGACGTATCATCACTCTTTAATTTTCTTGAAATTTTCCTACTACTTGAGTTTTCACAACTAAATTGGCCCCTAAAATTTCAGAAAAAAAATTCCAACACAAATGCATCACTGACGATTAACACATGGTAAAACTACAAAAAGATAATCATATTTTTTATAAAAATTAAGCAAATTACATGTAATCGATCTTTGAAGTACTGGGCTGCTCAAGAACATTATTTGACACATCACTCAAAGGGGAAAAATTAGGTAGGCGATTTCTAACAAGTTCTTGAATCCTTAAATCTTCATGAAAAAAATAACAATGTGCAGGGGGATAAGAGTTATCTAAAGTTAAGGAACTTTCAATTTGCTTTCTTTTTCCTGGTTGACTAGTCAAAGCCCCTGATTTCAGCAATAAAACAGTAAGCATTAAAAGATTTGATAAGAAAAAATTTAATAACTTTGTTTCAAGTGTATGAAAATAGCTAAACAGGTTAAGCTTATTAGCTTAATTACGATTTACGACCTTACCCCTGACTTCCCTATTTGTTATTCACCTACAGCAGCAGTGTTGGTCCTTTTTGGCCATTTTACCATCACTAAGTTTTAATACAACATAAGCTTACTTAAACACTATCTCATGCATCCATAAGCTAAAAAACTATTTTATGTAAAATAGAGCTTAACCAAACACCCCTAAACTAACCTAATTTGGTTTCTAATTGCATGGTTTTAAGTGATCATCATTTCAATCTGTTCTCAAAGAATATTCACTTAAATTAGGGCACGTAATATTGTAACTGATGTCTATATAACAGGTTGTATAACATTTTAATGATCAAACCTTTCAATATATGTACATAACAGAAACAATAAACAATTACTACAAAAATTAAAATAATCACCTGTACACATATCTTCATCAACAACAGACGCCGTAGAATGCAAAGCCGATGATGCACCGCGCCGGAGACGCTTCGGATTCGGATCCGGATCCGGATATTCAGGCTCCGAATCATCGACGATTAGGGTTTCGAAATTGTCATATTCGTCTTCAATTGTTGCAGAAGGTATGGATAACTGGTTTGATGAAGAAGGCTCTCGATTTTGACTTACGAAAGTGAGTTGGGGCTCGGAATCGAATAGGTCAAAATCAAGCCCTAAAGAGAATGAAGGTGGTTCAAAATCTGCCATTAATTCAGAGGTACGATATTAGGGTTTCAATTACAGAAATACGATTAGAAACCGTCTATAATTCGGTGTTCTCGAACAAATGGCGCCTTTTTTCCATGGAAAACCTTCGAAAATTTGACTTGGATCAAAACATTATACAACCATTTTAGGATCGGTTTAGGATCGGTTTGGAATCATTTTTTGGTTTGTCGGGATCAGATCGGTTCCTAAATTGCCCGTTGGGGAACGGATCGCCGTTTTAGAATGACGGTATAAACACCCAAAAGTCGGCCTTCATTCCTCTCAAAATGCATTCGGCATTCATTCCAAGCAGAGTGAAAATCAATAGTGATAATGTTCTTTATTATATTCATCAACTGAATCATAGTGATTACAATGTCTGATCTTGTATCCGGTTATTAGTTAATCAATACACATCTTTGAAAGCATTTGTTGCATTATCTATCAATCACAAGTAATTTAGTTCTTAATTATGCGGCAACTATTTTTACTTTGTTTATCATTAATTAATTAATTAAAAAGAGTTTATTTACATCTCATGGTTATAATTTTAATTGATCAGTAAATCTAGTTGTATTCAACCTCCTTTTACACTTAAAGTACATTTGGGACTAACAACTACTACTAAAAAACTATACCGTCATTAAAAGTTCATATATGTTGACACAATCGGGCACCGTTCTTAAATCAATATTAGCATCAAATAACAATAATAACTAACTCAAAAATGGGACACTGATGTTTGGAATGATTAAACCCTAATGACCAACGTAGCATAACATAGTTTTAACAATTTACCGCAAAAATCATAACTTTTTTTAATGATAATATATAATCTTACCCTAATAACCATGAAATACAACATTATCAATTGCATTTTCGACCGCTTTCTTTGATTTATTGAGCAACTCGATTCTGTTTTTCAACTTCCACTTGTTTGCGGAACTGAATGGCGGCAACGCCATCATCATCCTCTCGTATCGATCTTTATTATTACCCGTAACTTCGTTCACCAACTCAATCTCCATCCCTTTTTCCGCCACCTTGTTAACCGTTAATCGAAGACATGATTGCATGTTATTGATGAACTTTTTAAGAACAATCTCCCAAAACGCCACCGTCTTTGTCCTAATATTTAGCACATGATCAATTACCTCGGCCTGCTTATAGCGATCCAAATATTTGGAATCCTGTGTTACATCATATTGTCTTTTGAAGATTTCGGAATGATTAACCATTCGTTCAAGGCATTCGCGAGTACTTATGTGTAGATTTTTCAACGAAGATATGATTTCGTGATGGGATTTATAAGCTTCCATTTTCGTCATTTCAAAAAATTCCAAGACTTGGCCCTTGAATTTCACCCTCATTTTTGCAATCACATTCTTGGTTGATGTCTTGATCACTAAAAGGAGTTGTGGGTTGTTTTTAGAATGAAAAACCAACAACTTAACCATCACCTCTTCAATACAATCCCATAATTTCGATATAAACGAATCCGTTTCTTTACATATTTTGTCGATCTCTCTTCGGAGGAGAAGGTTAAACACCGTTTCAGGGCGAAATTCAGACGATCCAAACCCCTTGTATTTTTCAAGTAGTTCAATCTCAACATCAACACAATGATCAAATAGACCAACTTGTTTTCTCTCAAGATTCTTGCTAAATTCGTTCCACATTTCGTCTAATCTTGTGGAGAAATGCATTTCGATTCGGTCATCTCCATAATCATTAAACTCACACAAGACAACAATTTTGTAAAGCGACTTTTGGGACATGGTAATAAAATCCCTTAACGCCAACATTGCCTCCGTGGGAGTCACGAAAGGGTTTTCTAATTCTTTTTCCTCGCGAACACAAGTGCTCAGATCTTTGTCCACCTTTGTATAAATTTCTTGAAACTGTTTTGAAATAACGGCTAATTGAATGACAACCAGATTTTGAGCAACATTATGAATGCCCATTACGGATTTATGGATTTTAGAAAACAATTGATGAGATTTAAAGAATTCCTTTTCTATGTTTCGAGCTTCTTCGTAAGTTTCGTCTCCAAGGCGGTTCCTCACACACACATAATTTTGTCCCTTGTTGGTTTTAACTACCGTTAGTAGATCTTGTGATACTTTATAATCAACTTTTGTAACGATATTAACGGTCCTTTGACTAGTTTTGTCAAATTTCTTTGACATTTTGATGGATTCACATGTCTTCAAATTAGCCGTTGCTTGCATGACATTTAGAATGAGGTGTTCCTCTGGCTTAATGTATTCCTCAACGATATCTACATACAAGGTCACAGTACAATTAATTAAACTATATACTAAGAGAAAATTGTCTTTTTATATGTGACATAGAAAAAGTAAAACTAAAAGTAAAAAAGATAATTAAAAAACAGTAAGAAAAACGATTAAAAAAAGTATGTATACGAGTTTTACCCAGACATAGAAAAAGGGCTAACCTTGTAATTGTATCAAACTTTCCACCATATCATATTGCTGCAATGCATGTATCCAACAAACATTTATTTTAGAAATTTTTCAAAAATATACTTATTAAAATTCAATTTTTTTTATAAAGACGTCATATTCAAATTTTCCCACACTAGACTGTGTGACGTATACGACTCCACACAAAATTTGACAAGTGTCATCTGGTCACATAAGAAATGGTTTGGTCGTACATCAGTCGCAAAAAAAAAGAGAAGACACTGGTGTCTATTATGAGTGTCTACTTATTGTCTACTCGATCACTTGATCAAAAGATATTACGAGGAAAAAAATTTATTGGATTGCACATGTCATCTTGTAGCGAATAATAACATGGAGTGTACACAAATAGTAGACATTAATATCATTTTTCCACAAGAAAACATCCGAGTTGCACATAAAAATCCACAGAGTCGGTATTTTGGTAATTACCTCGTTAATTTAATTGATAATTTCATATACGTCATTGCAAACTTCTATTATTACGTATATATTCTTGCAAGTTTTATTATTACGTATACATCCTTCAAAACCCTCAAAATTCTCACATATATCTTTTTTGTTTTTACCTAATTTAATCATATTCAAATCTTTAAAAATTTAGAAAACACAAATTCTAATTTAAATTAATCGTAAAATGCCCTAAATTCTTTTAAAGGTCAAGAGTTTTTTCCTTTCGTCAAGGGTATTTTCTTGCTAAACTTGACAACTGCATTTTCTTTCATCAAGAATATTTATGTATGGTATTTTAACGTTAATTTAGATTATAATTTATGTTTTTTTAATTTTAAAAGATTTAAATATTATTAAATTAAGTAAAAAGATATATGTGAGAATTTTGTGGTTTTGAAAGATATATAGAAGTTTACAAACGTAATATTGTAAAGAAGACTATATACGATTAATTAACACGAATAATTAACCATTCTCACCATAAATTTGATTATAAACATTGCTCGATTGATCACAAGCGGGAATTCCAGGCAAATCAACGATGGTGAGATCCGTCGCGACGGTATTCATCTTCACCACCAAAGTTAACGCCGCATTTGATATCAAATTCTCACCGTCGTTACAATCACCGACGATCTTATCCGTCGCAATTTTAATCTCTTCCGATATTTGACCTTCGTCGTTGACTACGACAGATTTCCCTCCATACTCCAAAAAGATCACCGAAAGAGGATCGTGATGATGTTGAATCTTCATCACCAAAGGAACCCTAGTGCCACGTGGCAAACTAATTCCGGTTAGTGATCCGATGACACTTGATTTACCGGAGGATTGATCGCCGATTGCAACAATGGTCGGAAAAGTGATGTTTTCTCCGATGACGTCCATGCAATGAAGGGCGCGAATGGCGTCAAGAAGTGGGCGTACCATTTCGTTGTAAGAAGAAAAAAGTGGGCAAGTTTCCATGGCGGCAGAAGTATTTCCACCACCCATGATCTTAACTGCATGCATGTGTTTGAAAATGATTTAAAAGTATAAAAATCTAAGTTTGTTTTGGTTGTTCCTTTTATTTAGGTCAAAACTTACTACCTCTTCAAAGTCATAGTATTCAATAAATATTATTCAATATTTTTTCAAGGATTAATTTATTCTAACATATTTTGATTATTCTAGATCAAATAGATCCAAAACACCCACTAATTAGCATGTCAAATATACTGATGTGAGTCCTAAAAACCGAAAAACATAATCGAAGTCGAAAAAATCCCACTGAAAAAACCGAACCATATAAAAAACTGATGTGAGAGGTTTTGATTTTAGGAAAAACCGAATGTTTGGGGCGGTTTTCAGATGTATACATAAAACCGAACAAAAAAAAACCACCCCACACCACCATATATATTTTTCAAATTTTGTGAAAAATATTCTTATGCTTATAAAATATGATGCTTTACTCTCTAAAAAAATTGAGTATATATCATATGAGAAATTTTCCACACGTTTTACTTGTATATTAGGTCTTATTTACTACTATAATAAAATAAAGTCTATATGACCACATGTCAACTTCTTAGACTACCATTATGCCACATGTCAGTCTCTTAGGCACCTAAAAAATTCTCGCTCTTTCTTCAATTTACCTTTTTTTATTTCGATTATTTAATGTAAACTTCCAAAAAACGTGACAGCCCTTAGGGCTGTCAATAAGGCATAAAGAGTTGTACATCAATTCAAAGGGTGTAGTAATTCCTAAAATCCATGAGTTAGTTAAGAATTGAAGTACAAAATTATGATGTATATCTATTGACAGCCCTTAGCAAAACCCTTATTATTATAGATATACTAAATATTTTTTAAAATTTAAATCCTCATGATGCTAAATCACCAGATTTTTTATCCTTTTACTTCGCATCATCATTTAAATGCTTCAAGATTTCAAAATTTCTATAAGGCCGTCTTTCTAGATCAACAATCTTCAAATTTAAAATATTGTTTAATATATTAATTTTATCTCCTTTCAATAATAGGTATTATTAATGAGTGATGCTGCAAAATACATAATGCATAACAATGAGAATAACATAGGAAATCATAGAGTCAATTATTATTGAAATGACTAATAACGTTTTGTTATACATAAATATATTCTAAAAGAATTCAAAATAGTTTATATAACAATTTTTCTTTAAAAATTATAAAAATTGGTACATCAACGCATACGGTTCATCATTAGTACTTATAATGTTGCTTCAAACATATATATTAATGCAAAAACAGTAAAATTATAAGAAATTTATAAATAAAAAAATATAAAATTAAATATAAGGTGTTTGTATACATATATATCAATGATATGCTAAACATGAAACACCAACCTTAATAAAATAACTTGTAAAGATCAGTAACCTATAATGATAACATGAATGCTAACAGACATATACCTAATAATTGATTTAATTATATAAATAAAAAGTGGTTGCATGCATGAAAAGATATTACTTTTATAGTCAAAATACGATGTATTCCGGTTTATATGATTTTAATATTTTTTTTATGAATTGGTTCATGCTCATTGATACTAAATGTAAATGGATGTTGTTATTATAAGTAAAAAAAAGTGGTTTATTATGAATATCATGTTTTTTCAGATTGTTAGTTTAGATTTTGAAGTTTTTTTTTATGTTAGGCTTAAAAATATTTGGAGTAATTCGGAAACTATCTATAATCTGGATATTAAATTAAAATTATTGATAACAATATATGAAACAATATTAGCTATTCCGTATTAATAGGTGTGATTTTCATCGATTAGAATCTGATTTTTCAAATTGCAACTATAGATAGGTGTGAATTGTTGACATGGCTTTGAATTATGATATGGCACTGAGGTGGATTAGATGACATTTCATGCTTTCTTTTATTAAAGATAAAGATATTTTGTTTGTTATGCAGTTTAACATCTTTTTTGTTTGACTTTTAAAACTCAAGAAATTTCTGAAAAATTGATTTTAGTTTTTTTATTTAACAACTTTTATTATTAACCCGAAATTAGATGTAAAATTTCTTTTTAGTATACTACATAAGTATCAAATGACAAATTAGCATTCAACTGTTTAGTACCAGTTAATTGGACAAACATATTAACTAAATTGTTATCTAATACAATTAGATATTGGTGATGAACAAATAGTTCAACATCTCAAATCCAACTTATAGTGATATAATAAACTTTCTATATTAAATATCCCACAAGTAGGGGTGACAATTCAGTTCGGGTTCGCATGTTCGTATTTGTGGGTTGGCGGATCATAAACATTCAACCTGATTAGCATGTCAAACGGGTTAAACAGGTAAAACAGGTAAAACAAGTCAAACAACTTATTTTTGTTTAACGACACGATAAGCTTTCTATATCAATATCCCACAAGTAGGGTGGCAATTCAGTTCGGGTTTGCGGGATCGTGTTTGCGGGTTGGTGGGTCGACCCATTTAAATTATCATTGCCCGAACCTAACCATTTAATAAACGATTCAATTGAGTCGATCCAAGACTGCCCCAAAACTTTTTTACCTCAATCCAAATATGTTTATTTTCATGTCGGTTTCAGGTCGGATTTTGTGTCGGGTCAGAAATTGTCACCCTTACCCACAAGTATCTCACATGCATTACATTATAAATATTATAACTTTTAGTTTACGTCTTTTGTGCCTATAAATTAATTATAATGATAACTCGTGATTTTTCACGGGTCATAAACCAGTAATTGTATAAATGTAAAGTATTGAACTATTTGTTTGTTTTATTTACAGAGGAGTTAAAGTTTGGATAACTTTTAAGTTAAAAAATTAGTAACTTATTGTATAAGGGAAATAAAAAACTGAAAAATAAACCCAAATCAAACCTAATATACGAAATCGAAAATACGAAATCAAAAAACCGAAACTGAACGGTATGTAATTTGACGTTTTCGATTCGAGGTTTGGCATACTAACACCTAATTAATAGTGACGTGGTTTTTCCCCAAATTAAATTCTTCACTCTAAAATCCAAACCCTAATTAAACCGATTCTCCCAATTAAAACATGGTCGGAGATTCTGATAACAAGTCGCCGCCTCCTCCTCTGGTGGCTGAGTTTCTTAGAACATTGACGGAACCACTGGAAATGATTAGAGCATCTCCAACCAACCTCTATCACCCCCTCTATCTCCATATTTGAAGGCTTTTCTCCTCCAACCTACCTCTATCTTCCACTCTAAATATAGAGCGAGAGAAAAGCTCACTCTATATTTGAAGTGAGAGAAATGCACACTCTATCAATGGACCCCACCAATTCTATTTTAATTATCTAATATTTTTTCTATTTAATTGATTTTCATTCTATTCTTGCCAACCAACATACTTTTAATAAGAACTTCCATAAACTTAAATTTAATACATAAACTTTAAAATACATTATACATAAACTTAACTTAACATACACTTAAATACATAAACTTTAAAATACATTAGACATAATTTCCTAAACGGTAAACATATAGATTAGACATAAAAGTGCGAGTTCCCGCTATTCATATATTCGGTAAAGCTTGTTGGTGTGTTTTGAGCTTAAAAATGCATTAATCGATCATTTGTGGGACGAATATTCTAATTCAGAAAATTAGTGTATTTTAGTTATTTTGTTTTTAATTTATGTCATTTAAATTAATGTATTTCTTTTGTAATGTAAAATAAATTAATTAAAAATATAATTGTTATGGGTCCCACTAGTTTTAAAAGGGATGGATAGAGTTTATGGTTGAAGTTGAAGTTTTGTTTAGAGTTAATGAGCCCACTAAATATTGAGATAGAGGGGCTTGGATGGAGTTTATGGTTGGAGATGCTCTTAGAGAACTTAAAGATTTGAAAATAATTCCTGAAAACATTCCCAATATCCCTAAGATCATCGTGGTAGGTGATAATGGAGTCGGTAAATCAAGCCTGATAACGAATCTCACAGGCTTCAATTTCCCGCCTAATGTAAAGGTTCCTTTTGTCTTAAACTTTGTTCTCGATTCTAGCCCTAATCCAGAGATGTGTATCCGTTATCAATCTAAACATGATGTTATGGATACGAAAATCGATCGAGATTATATTGGAGTTCATATTTTGGAACTGATGAACAAGGTACAGAAGGAAAACAAGGAAACTTCCGATGCGTTTCTGACGTTAACTATCCCGCACCGAGAGCTTGCCGGCGTCAGAATCGTTGACTTACCTGGCGAACATTCTTTTTCTTCCGGCGTTCATCGACAAAAAGAACAATCAGAGATTATTAAAGGTATAAATTATTTTTTTATTTAAATATTACAACTAAATAAAAGAATTAGCCGAACTCAAACCTGCAAAAACCTTAACAAGCTTGAGCTTTGCACGTAAAGCTCACGAGCCGAGCTCGAGCTCTCTAAAATTAAACGAGCCGATAGTTGAGGCTCAGCTCATTTACACCTCTAGTTTGGGTTTTCAGGTTTGGGTTGACTGTTGAGTCTAAATGGGTTCTGGTCAAAGACATGTCGACCCGCCTAATCGGTTTCTAAATCGGGTCAGGTCCAGGTTGACTTATGTATAAACGGGTCAACTCAAAAACTTGTTTAGTTTGACATTTCAGCTACTCGTGATCACTATTGTATGTGGGTCTATTTTTAATTTATGACCTGTTAACCCATCTGACCCAAAATTCTAAACAGGTCGGGTTTGGGTTGACTGATTCCAACCCGCCAACCTGAACCGGTAACCCAAAACCAACATGATTGCCAGTTTCCACCCCTAAATTTAAACTATAACTATATGTGTGTTTGTTGTTTATGCATTATGTAATCTATCTGTTCTTGTTTTTTCTACTTCTTATTAATTAGCCGTGTGTTTGTGTTTAGAGTTTATGCATTTTGAAATCTATCTTTTCTTATTTGATTTAATTATATTAATTAGGTTATGTTTTACAACATCAAGAGGAAGAGGAACAGGAATGCATGTTTTTACATGTTATATCCGCTGAACATGAATCTAATTCTTGTCAATCTGCTAAGGTTCTAAAGGATTTAGATCCGTCTGGTAGACGAACCGTTACCGTTGTTACCAAAATGGATTTTTGCACAGAGGATAGGCTTATCGAGTTTACATATAATGAGACCAACACTCCTTTTGGTTACGCTTTTGTTCAAAATAACCGCCAAGCTAAAATACCTCAAGACACGATTTCAGACTATTTTCCTAATATTTTGAAAACGCATTTTGGATTTGATCGGGTTTCACGAGCTATTGCTCTTGCTCTTTTATATATAATGTTCCAACCGTCATCTCTAATTTGTAAGAAAGTCGATGCCAGTTTGAAAACATCGGTTAAAATGCTTAAACAATATGAAAGAGTATTCAACACTATTGGTGAAGCTTTGCCAAGTATAGTAAGTATCCTTGGCTCGTTACAACTTTCCTTGTATAAAATTTTTATCTCTCGGGAGTATTGCGAATACAGAAAAAACAAAGAGATGCGGGCACCTGAAAGATTATTTGAAAAGTTCGAGAGTTTTTATCGCGATCTCATGAAGTTTAAAAATAACGATAAGGAACCTTTTCTTTTGGATGAATTAAAGAAATTGGGCGAACAACGTTTTTATTGCCCAAAAAATTTAATTTTGTCTACGGTACTCAATGACGATCTTGGCGAACGAATTGAATGCATATCTCCGTTGGTTGATAAACACGTTACAAATGCATGGGATTACATCGAAATGGTTGTTTTCCGTGTCTTGGCTGATAATGCATCAGGACCTAAGCAACTACTTTTCTCCTTGAGAAACACAGCCGGAAATGAGATCCAAAGGCTCAAAACCGAATTTCGACGAGAGTTTTTAAACATGTTGGAAATGGAGAAAGTGATTCTATTTACTTGCGACCCGGAATATAAATCCAAGTGCGAAGAATTCGAGTCAATCGATTTTGATGCGTTTATGGATTTTAACAAGAAATCCGTCCATATTAAAGGGCTCGGGGATGTGGAGATCGGTCATTTGAAAACGTACTCCAAAGAAAAATTGAAAATGGCCTTCGATATGAAAATGTGTTTGATGACATATTGGGAAGTGATATCAAAACGATTTGTTGATAATTTTGGGATAAAGCTTATGTCTTTGGTAGAAAAGATGGCGGACGGTGGACTCGTTTCGATTATGATCAAACCATACGTGAAAGTTGGGGAAAGCGGAAAGAAGTTCCCTGAAGAAGAAGAATCATCAGAAGAAGTTTTGTTTGAGAGGGAAGTTCTAAAGAAGAAGATAGAATATCTAGCACAAGTGAAAGAAGATACTCAAAAGTGGAAAAAAGGAACTCTTGTTTACTAGGTAGGTATGTAGGTAGGTAGCTAGGTTGAGGTATTAAAAGTGTCGTTTACAATATTGCGGATTAACTATTGTGTTTAGATGCATGTTAGGCAATGAAGATAGCTAGATTTATTTTTGAAGCGATTGTAGCTACGATGATGTGGTCTATATGGAATTTTCGTAATGATTTGAATTTTCTAGCTTTTAAACCTACGAACGTTAGTCTTTGTTATTCTATTGTATATCAATCCTTTGTATTTCATATAAAATCCAAAATTATGATTTAGTTGGATATGTTGGTTAAAAAATCTTATTGATAGCATTTTTATTTTGTAATTGTTTTAGCTTTTGCTAATTATGCTAATTATAGATAATACCTTCGTTCAAAATATTTTGAAGTGTGGTTACTTTTAAACAACATTTTATCTTGAAATTACTTTCATTTTCCTTTGTGTATCTTATCTCTCTTGCTTCCTTCCTAATTATTGTTATGGTTGTTTTTGAAACTTATCTAGTAAATGAGTATACAAGAAGGATTTTATCTAAATTTTGTTAGGAGAAAGACTAATAGAGCAAAAAATTAGTTACTCATATAAATTCAATCTTATTTCACTTGATAAAACTGTGTAGTCTTGACTTGTACATTGGAGAATGGAGAATTCCCAATAAGGTAAAAAACTTCATTTGATATTATGTTTTGAGATTATATCATGTGCATTAGAAGTTGTAAAATCTGAAAATCTGTACCTTTTTGTGAAACGGAGAAGTAATGGATTTGAGACATTGTTTTGCATGGTAATTTCGTATTTATCGGTAGAATTCGATTTCGTGTACAATTAACTTGCAATTCTACTTATATTACTATACGATATTTAACAATTTAACCCTTTTTAACATCATATCATGAGTCCATTACCTATAATAATATTTCTTTTAAAAAAATTTATTTATTTACTAACCGTTCATAAATAATGTATTTTTTCCATTAATAATTACTATCTTCATATCAAAATAAATCATACACTTTTCATTTAGGTGTGAATCAAAATAAGTAATACACTTTTAAATATTATCTTATTTGTTAAAAAAAAATAAGATTCATTCTCCACTATCTACTTTAATAAAGTATAATTATATTTTTATCTTTATTTTTACTTTTAAATCTCATTGTTATCACTTGATATAAAACGAGGAGATACATTCTCTACTAACTATTCAATTTAATCTATATTAACATACAATGGCCGATGGAGGTTGGCGGTGGTGGTGGTGGTGATCGGCGGTGTGCGATCACACGTGATTTAAGACAAATTAGGTGGTTGTGTTGATGTGTTGAATCACATGGGATGGTGGTTTATGGGTTGATTGGTCAAAGGGCTAAGATTTATCCATCAAGAATTCACAAAAAAGATTGACTACCTTGAACATTTCTCTAATCTATAAATATAATTTATACCCTTTATTCGTTGTTTAAGAACAGGGGCGTCTCAAGCTGATTTGGGGCATGGGGCTAAATATAAAATGGGACCCCTAACATGCTCCGAACCATAATACATAAAAATGATAACTTTAAATAAACTTGCACTTTTGGCCTTTTGGGCTAAGTTTGAGCTTTTCTAGCCATGTATGATTTGTTTTTAGCAGAACTACTAAAATAGGGGGGCCTTTGGCGTTTGGGGGCCGGGGGGTCGCCCAACTTGCCCAGCCCATTGAGCCGGCCCTGTTTAAGAATTATGATTACAAACTCCTTTAGTTAAAGATGTTTACCTTTAACTTTAAGGTTGATAATCTAAATCAACATAGATAGATAAATTTAAGAATAAATTAAGATGGCAGTTAAAAAAAATACTGTTATTAAAAGTTCTATATGTTGACACACTCGGGCACCGTTCTTAAATTAATATATTAGCATCAAATAACAATAATAACCAACTCAAAAATGGGACACGGTATGATTAACCCTAATGACCATCTAGCATAACATACCCTTAACAATTAACCACAAAAATCATAACTTTTTTGAATAATAATAAATAATCGTACCCTAATAACCATGAAATACAACATTATCAATTGCATTTTCGACCACTTTCTTTGATTTATTGAGCAACTCGATTCTGTTCTTCAACTTTCACTTGTTCGTGGAACTGAACGGCGGCACCACCATCATCATCCGCTTGTATCGATCTTTATTATCACCTGTAACTTCGTTCACCAACTCGATCTTCATCCCTTTTTCCGCCACCTTGTTAACCGTTAATCGAAGACATGATTGCATGTTATTGATGAACTTTATAAGCACAATCTCCCGAAACGCCACCGTCTTTGTCCTAATATTTAGCACATGATCAATTACCTCGGCCTGCTTATAGCGATCCAAATATTTGGAAACCTGTGTTACATCATAGTGTCTTTTGAAGATTTCGGAATGATTTACCATTCGTTCTAGGCATACGCGAGTACTTTTGTGTAGCTTTTTCAACGAAGATGTGATTTCGCGGTCGGATTTGTAAGTTTCCATTTTCGTCATTTCGAAAAATTCCAAGACTTGGCCCTTGAATTTCTCCTTCATTTTTGCAATCACATTCTTGGTTGACGTCTTGATCACTAAAAGGAGTTGTTGGGTTGTTTTTAGAATGAAAAACCAACAACTTAATGATCACCTCTTCAATACAATCCCATAATTTCGGTATAAACGAATCCGTTGCTTTACATATTTTGTCGATCTCTCTTCGTAGGAGAATGTTAAACACTGTTTCAGGGCGAAATTCAGATGATCCAAACCCCTTGTATTTTTCAAGTAGTTCAATCTCGACATCAACACAATGATCAAATAGACCAACTTGTTTTCCCTCAAGGTTCTTGCTAAATTCGTTCCACATTTCGTCTAATCTTGTGGAGCAATGCATTTCGATTCGATCATCTCCATAATCATCAAACTCACACAAGACGACGATTTTGTATAGCGACTTTTGAGACATGGTGATAATATCCATTAACGCCAACATTGCCTCTATGGAAGTCAGGAAACGCTTTTCTAATTCTTTTTCCTCGCGAACACAAATGCTTAGGTCTTTGTCCACATTTGTATAAATTTCTTGCAAGTGCTTTGAAATAAACGGTTAATTGAATGATAACCAGATTTTGGGCAACAATATGAATGCCCATCATGGATGCATGGATTTTAGAAAATAGTTGATGAGCTTTAAAGAATTTATCTTCTATGTTTCGAGCTTCTTCGTAAGTTTTGGCTCCAAGGCGGTTCCTCACACACACATAATTTGGTCCCTTGTTGCCTTGTTGGTTTTAACTATCGTTAGTAGATCTTCTGATACCTTATAATCAACTTTTGTAACGATGTTAACGGTCCTTTGACAAGTTTTGTCAAATTTCTTTGACATTTTGATCGATTCACATGCCTTCAAATTAGCAGTTGCTGACATGACATTTAGAATTATGTTGACATGACATTTAGAATTATGTTTTCCTCAGGCTTTATGTATTCCTCAACGATATCTACATAGAAAAAGTATCTACGTGTTTTACACACACATAAAAGTGAAAAAGTAAATAAAAAAACATTAAGAAAAACGGTAAAAAAAAGTCTACATATTTTACCCACACTCCTCCCACACAGAGAAAAAGGGCTAACCGAATAAAGTTGTATACTTGTATTAAACTTTCCACCATATTATATTGCATGTATCAAATTAACATTAATTTTAGGCATTAATTTTCCAAAATAAACCTATTAAAATCTAAAATTCTTAAAAAGTATGTCAAATTCAAATTTTCTCAAACTAAATCATGCGACTCCACACAGTCATCTGATCGCATAAAAACCGGCTGGTCGTACCTCAATCGCACAAATATGATCTGATCGCATAAAAACCGGCCGGTGCTTACTATGAGTATCTACTTATGTGTTTACTCACTTGTCAAAAATATATAGTTGTCAAAGTTGATATGAGGAAAAAAATAATTATTGAATTTCAAATGTCATCTTATGGTGAGTAAAAACATGAAATAAACACGAACACTAGGCATCGATATCATTACTCAATAAAAAAAAATCTGAGTCGCGCACAATAAATCTAGAGTCACACAATTACATAATAAAACATCAAATCACCTAGTATTTTGGTAAGAAAATTAATTACTACGCCACATTTTTTTATGCTTGAACCACATTATATATACAAATAATACTGGAGACTTTACAAGTATATAAAATAACTATTATATTGCATAAGTTAAAATATGTGGTGTAAAAATCACTATATTTCTTATAATTACCTCATTATTTTAATTAAGGTGAACGTTATCATTGAATAACACCTTTCTTCATGTATAGAAAACTATGTATAGAAAACTATGGGGAGTTTTGGGAGCTTATTAAGAAAACTGTTTAGGTTATTTAATCAAATAATCATTTTTAAGTGTTTGGTTTAGTTTATAAGCTTATTAAGGAGTGATTAGAAAAATCATTTTAAAGGGGATTTGCAGTTTATTAAGGCATTTTACCCTTTTGCCCTCATCTTCGACACCTACATAAATTTTAATCCAAATTATTTTTATTTATTTATTTTTATTTTTATATAAAAATTAATATTTTTTTATATATATTTTTTTAAAATTAATATTTTTTATTTTTTCGTTAAAAGCATATGATGTCCATTTTAATAAATTTACAATAAACTCAAATGAGCTCTTGCAAACACTTTATTTTAGAAAAACTTATTAACTTAAATAATCTAATAAGCTTATAAGTTAAGACCTTAATTAATAAGTTTTCCCAAACAGCCCCTATATACGATCAACACAAATAACTAACTATTCTCACCATAAATTTGATTATAAACATTGCTCGATTGATCACAAGCGGGAATTCCAGGCAAATCAACGATGGTGAGATCCGTCGCGACGGTATTCATCTTCACCACCAAAGTCAACGGCGCATTTGATACCGCCTTCGAATTCTCACCGTCGTTACAATCACCAACGATCTTATCCGTCGCAATTTTAATTTCTTCTGACACTAGTACAAAAATGAGCTATGGTCACATTTTTACCAAAACAGCCCAGCCACACTTTAGACTAAAAGTGTGGCTAAAGGTCATTGGTAACATTTTGTAATTGTTTTAGCTACATTTTAATTTAGTTTGTGTGACTATCATATAAATATAAATGTCTTTAGCCATGCTTAGACATAATAAATGTGACATTTACATGCCACATTGAAATAGCGTGGCCAAATATCACCATGTGCCACTGAAATTTTTGATAGATGGAAAGATTTTGTGATGTTTTTTTTATGAGACGATTGGTGAATATATTGTCACATGAATCAGTTCTTTATGTGTCTGTATCATGGAACAGATTTAGACACATGAGTCTATAATGTAGCCAGAGGATAATATATATGGCCACACTCATTATTTATGTGTCCATATGATAGCATTTATTAGCCACCAGTAACAACCACAAAAAACTATAAGTATTTAATTATGGTCATGTTTTATTTTATTATGTGTCTAAAAATGAATATTTGTCACGATAAAAGAAAACAATTGTGAGTGTAACTATTTTATGGTCACGTCTAAATTCTAATGTGTGTCTAAAGGTAAATCATGTTCCTAATAAATGAAAAACTATAATTATATTATGATCACTTTTTACTTTCTGGTGTGTCTAAAGTTAAACAATAATCATCGCAAAAAGAAAATTATGTGATTGTAAGTGTTTAACTGACTTATTTCCATACTATAGCAAACAACATTTTATATAAATGTTTTAAGGTCACAATATAACTTTTATGTGTGTATAATATTAATTAAACGATAGTCCTGATAAAAGAAAAATATATGACCGTTAGTGATTTGTGGACACGGTTTTTATTTGATGTACGTGTTTAACCTTTTGTGTAACTAAAAGTATATATTGGTCATGATAAAAGAACAAGCATATGACTATAAGTATTTGATGGTCTCAATTTAGTATTTTATGTGTGTTTAAAAGAAAACAAATTTCATGGTAACTATTAGTGCTTTATAGACACTAATATTTTATACGTAAAAGTGAAAATATAGGCACATTGTAAAAGTTCAATGTGAAAAACAAAATTTATATAAGATATCTTGCCTAATAGTTAGGAAATAAAAGTTATGTAAAAGGTCTACATTTCAGATTTTAATGGTGACAAACCAAACCATTGTTTGTTGAAAAGTAACAAAACCAACTTAGAATGGTTGAAATAAATTAACATAAGTACAAAATATCTTATATAGACATTTGCAAATAATTTTCTAATTTTCGCTCAAAATGTAAAATTAATATCATAAAGAAAGAAATGTTTCTCAAATTGCAGTACAATGACTCAAAACTACAATGAACATACTCAAAACTAGTTTCCAAAACTATCTTGAGATAGTACATTCTCGTTCCCTGTTGAAATTGCATTCCATTCCATCATTTGTGCGTCACTTCTACCAAATGCTCTCTAAAAGTTATATTTTGTGTAATAAAATCTCCTGGAAATGTGAACACTTTAAAAAAAAAAAAGCTAAATCCACAATATATGATTCCCTCATCCATACCTGGTAGCATGTAAATAGCTAAACGGGCCATATATCTTCCATTCCATCAAACATTTTCAACGGTTTGTTCAATCATCACAAGTACCATCTGCTCCTGTTCAGAAACCATCAACTCCATATGCCAAACAACTTACTAGAAAATATAAATACAATAGGATACAGTAGTCCACTCATCTCAAGTTTATGCCACCACCTTAATGAAAAATTAAATGTTCGTTTTTCATTAAAAAGGAGAGAAAATATTATTAAATAAAAAGAAATAAAAGAAATTTACAGAAAGAGAAGGGACTGGAGTTGCACATACAGAATAAGGCAATGAAGTAACATGGTCATTTTAACATCCGTGTTCTAATATTCTGTTTTTGGTACATTTTAACATCAGTGTTCAAATATTCCTGCACAATCAAGTGTTCTCATGTGCCTAGTACAAAAAAAAAAATTATTAGAGAATAAAAAATGTATAGCAAACAATAAAATAAAATACTTGTATACATGTGAATCAAAAGTCGCATTAGATTAAGAATAAGAAATACATACCTTACGTATAACCATACCCCGACAATCAGTCCGAAAATAATCATTTCGCGATTCTTTACCCAAGTCAAGTGGGTCTACACGTGGCAACTTATTTTCATTGTGAGGAAGTATTACGGTACTAAATTCTTCATCGACATCGTCATACGCATCTCTATAATTTTTGGGAGGTGACATGAAGACAATAGAATATTTTTTATCTTGCTGGTCTGTCACATAGAATACTTGTCGTGCTTGTGAGGCCAATATAAAAGGATCATCCTTGTGGCCGAATCTATTAAGATCCACCAATGTGTAACCAAGACTATCCTTCCTAACCCCATTTTTATTGTCTACCCAATCACACATGAAAAGAGGAATTTATCTAAAGTGATAATCTAATACCCATATCTCTTTTAAAACTCCATAATAAGAATTTTGGTCATAGGTTACAACTTCCTTAGAAATGTGCATGTCAGTTGCAATTACACTAACTCCACTATTTTGGTAAACTTTACATTCACGACGTTTTGTACGAAATGTGTATCCATTAATGTTATACACATCGTATTTGTATACAGTGTTTGGTCCATGTGAAATCCACCTAATAGTTTCTGATATACTTTCTATGGGGAACGCTAACTCTCTCTCAACCTGAAATTTATTACAAGGTTGAGCTTCAAGTTATGATACATAAACAAAACGTAATTAACGCCAAAACGAATATAGTATACCTCTTTTCGTAACCATGAACCAAACATTTTGCTGTGCTCTTTCTCAAGCCATGCTTTTCGTTTAGAAGGATGTTTGTTTTTCAAAAATTCCATGTGTCTACTGCCAAAACAATAAAACATTGATTAGTTATACACCATATTATAAAACATAAATCAAGAACATACATATAAGTATTACATACTCGATATACGGTTCAACTTCAGATGTATTTTGCAAAACATAGAAATGTGCTTTGATAAAGAGCTCTGGAGGAACGTGAACCGCGTTACACGCTGATAGTGGGGCTCCGTCACTAAAA
Organism: Calendula officinalis; assembly: GCA_963853835.1. NCBI lineage: Eukaryota > Viridiplantae > Streptophyta > Magnoliopsida > Asterales > Asteraceae > Calendula > Calendula officinalis. The sequence continues at coordinate 79,342,040 of OY970823.1, forward strand.
GAAATATTATCTTCAACATTATCTCTTCCAAATGTGCTTTGCGTCTCGAGTGGAATACCGACAGTCTTCTTGGTTTTTAGGAATTCGCTGAAGAACTCAATCGTATCTTCTGCAACGTTCTCTTCAGCAATATATCCTTCTGGTTTGTTTTTGTTTCGCACGTGCCCCTTAATAACCTTCATACACCTTTCAAATGGATACATCCACCGAAAGCATACTGGACCACATAATTTCACTTCCCTAGTAAGGTGCACAGGTAAATGCACCAGAACATCAAAAAACGATGGAGGAAAGTATTTCTCAAGTAGGCACAAAGTCACACAAAGATCTTCTTGTAACTTATCAAGTTCCCCCACTTTGATTTCATTGCTACATATTGATTTGAAAAAGAAACAAAACCTAATAATAGCATGTCTTGTGTGTGGGGGCATAATAGATCGTATGGCAATTGGCAAAAACTGTTGCATGAGTATGTGGTAGTCATGTGATTTAAGACCGACAAGCTTCCTATCCTTTACACTCACCAAAGTAGAAAAGTTAGAACAATACCCTTGTGGAACCCTTAACTTGTATAATGATTCACAAAACTTGTCTTTTTCCTCTGTCGTTAATGTGTAGCTTGCTGCCGGAAGTGTGGTTATGTTCCCTTCTACCTTAGCTTGTAACTCTGGTCTCAACCCAAAATGTGCCAAATCTAATCGAGCCTCTAATCCATCTTTCATCTTTCCAGGAACGTTTAGCAATGTTCCGATTATACTCTCAGCCACATTCTTCTCAATATGCATAAAATCTATACAATGTTGGACACAATTATATCGCCAATACCTAAGACGTCGATACCATACATTATATTTCTTCCAATATGTGGTTTCTTTGTTTCCAATGTCTGAACTGCCCTCTTCTTTTGAGGTTCTCCTCTTTTTTTTAATCTTCCCACCTCTTCCTGTCGAAGTTTGTTGGATGTCTACTTCTGTATTCTTACATTTCTTTCCCCATTTATTAATAACATATTTGACCTCGTTATATATTTCTTCTCCATTCATTGGCTCAGGAGAATTTGCAAACTCTTGTTCTCCATTGAAAGCATTCTTTTGACTTCTGAATGGATGGTTATAGGGTAGATATCGTCTGTGGCCAGCATAACTTTGTTTTTTCGATTTAGGAAGTCTAATACAATGTGTTTGTTTCCCACACACTACACAACCTTTGTATCCGCTGTATGGACATCCACATAATGTACCAAGGGCCGGGTAATCATTTATAGTCCATAAAACAACTGCACGTAGAGTAAATTTTTGTTGTGCAAACGCATCGTATGCTTCAACTCCAACTTCAAATAAGATTTGCAAGTCATCAATCAAAGGTGATAAGAAAATATCAATATCATTTCCTGGGTTTCCCGAAATCAACAATGAAAGCATAATAAACTTTCTCTTCATACACAACCATGGTGGTAGGTTGTAAATGACAGTTAAAATCGGCCATACACTGTGATTCCTATTTCCTCTATTCACGTCGACCCCGTCAGCAGAAATGCCAAGCCGCAAATTTCTTGGATCGTTAGCAATTTCTGGAAATCTGTCATCTATGGCAGCCCAGGCGGGTGTATCTGCTGGGTGACGCAAAACACCATCATTTATTATATCGATTGCATGCCATCTTAAATTTTGTGCTATGGTCTTTGATTGAAACAATCGTTTCATGCGTGGAATAATAGGAAAGTACCATAGTACTTTTGCAGGTATATTTTCATAAATTTTCTTTTTTGCCTCATCCACCTTCCATCTTGATTTTCCGCAAGTTGGACATATTTCCGCGTCTTTGTACTCATTCCTATAAAGAATACAATCATTGGTACATGCATGTATCTTTGTATACCCTGATCCCATTGCCTTCATTGCTTTCTTAGCCTCGTATGTACTACGGAACATTTCGTTACCTTCAGGTAGCATTTTGTTTAACAAAACTAGTGTTTCAGTGAAGCACTTATCTGAAACTCCATACTTACTCTTCAAGTTGAGGAGTTGTACAATTGCAGACAACTTTGTGAAATCTTGACACCCTTCATAAAGTGGCTTCTCAGCATCTTCAATTAGTTTCCGAAATTTTTCATGGTCATCAAAGAAATTTTCTTCTGTTGCTTCAACCATCTCTACTGTCTCAGCAGCATCCGTTGGAATTCCCGTTGTGAAACTCGTAGATTCAAAAAATTATGTTGTGTGCATTGCATAGTTGTCTTCAAACAACATAGTTTTTGGTGGGTCCACTTTTTCTCCATGCTTAATCCAGTTGGTATAGTTTTGATCTATTCCATATCTGAATAAGTGATGATCTACCTCCCCAACATGAAGAGAAATGTGGTTTAAACATTTGGTACACGGGCATGGAATTTTTATTTTTTCTCTTGTTTTTAGAGGGTCTATATTCCATAATTTTTTCAAATTATTGACTGCATAATCTAAAAAATATGCAACTCCATCTGCATAAGGCTTTTTGTGTCTATCAGTTACCATCCAAGACTTGTCCATCCGGTTGTCACGACGAGGTGTAACATATATTCACTGCAGCAACAACAAATAATTAGTTCCATCATAGTAGCACGTGATATGCTAGTTCTTGAATGTGTATTAAATAAAAAAATGGTAACAGGAATGTTAATACATTTTTTTCTTATTCACGTGATTCATTTAATTCGTTCATAGTTCATACCAGCACCTCATAAAATCACGTAGCTATTTTTGTATTGTTTCCATAAAATCTATTCCTTTTCCATACCTCATAAAGTCACATAGCTACCAAGTAAGAAATTATTGTTTGTTGTAGGGGTAACCGAAAACATATCACCATTGTTTCTTTGTTTTTTTTATCATGGCTTCATCACGAAATTGAAAACATGTCATAACAAATCTGTGATTGAAATGCAGCAAAACGGAAACATATAAAACAGCTAAGATTTAATGGTATACCAGCAGCAGCAGCAACATATAATTAATTTAAACACGCCTATTCACGCTTATTCTACATCAATGATAATCTTCAATAAATACACAAAGATTTAAGTTTATATACCAACAGCAGCAACAACAATTACTTCACACACAATTTAAAAATTAACAAACACACCTATTGACCCTTATTCTACAATCGGTGATAACCTCCAATAAATACCAAAAAAGAATTTAAGTGATCCAAACCCACTTAATTTAACAGTAAACAAACAAAATCAGTGATATCATAACCAAATTAAGACAATTAGTGATTTCTGTGATCCAACCATCCCTAATTCTACAACTTAATTCGAGTTTTGTATAGGAAGTTATACCTAAATTCGAGTTTGGAGAAGATGAATCACATACCGGCGTGAAGTACTGAATTAGCAGTCAAGGAGAAGTGCAAAACTTGCGAATTGGGTGTTAGGGTTCACCCATGGAAGGCTGTAGCTGTATCACGTGGAAAAATATAAGTTAAATTATGGGTTGGGTAAGACAATAGCCCTTTTTACTTAAATTATAGGGAAAATTAGGGTAAATAATGGGTTTGGTAAAATATTAAATCGAAAAGTTATCTAAAATAAAATGTAATTTTTCGAAAGAAAATATAGTACATCTCAAGCAAATGAGTATTTAATTTTATTATAGGTTTGGAAAAATACAAATTGCCCTAAGTTAGTTTTAACATATTTATCTAGGGTGATAATTAGGGGTGCCCATCGGGTTACCGGGTCGGGTTATGGCTCTTATATGTTCGGTAAGCATTCGGGTTTGTCGGGTTCGGGTCGGTCGTGTATCGAGTTTGTCGAGTTAACCCGATCGGGTTTCAGGTTGACCCGATTGAGTTAGAATTTTTTGTTAAAGATAATGAATATGTCTAATATGTTAAACTTTATGAGTTTTGATTTAACACTTATAATAGTTAATTTATTTTTATTGAATGAATAATAATTATTAATTTGCTTATCCATTGATTTATAGTAAAAACATCCTAATTTCTATAGGAAAAAAAACTTTAATTTTAATCAAGTCTATCGGGGCAACCCGACAACATAAAAAATCCTAACCCAAAAACCAACCCGATAACGAATAGGGTTAGTCGGGTCGGGTTCAAAAAACCCGATATTAACATAAGACCCGAATACATCCGACCCCACTAGCATAATCGGATTCGGGTTCGGATTGGGTCCAGTTAACCCTTTGGATGCCACTAGTGGTAATAAATTGGGTTATGTTATAAACAAATTTACTTATTTGGTTTTGCGGGTTGAAATTCCCAACCCAAGCCATCATGGTTAGCTAAAGTAGTGCTAAACGAGACACATTTTCAATCCAACTTACTTATTAAACATGTCAGATCAAAACAACCTTAATGCCAAAAAAACCTTATCACGGATGTAAACAATAAACGTCAAAAATTTTAACCTTAACACAAACAAATATTAAGGTTCATGTAAATCGGGTATAATTGTGAGTCAACTATGTTCACATGAATCATGTATGTCATGCAACTACATATACATATACACATAACACTCATCTGGTCATGAGCCTTAGGCCTTAAGCCTTGTTCGCGAGTCCTATGCCTTAATTCACGAGTCTTAAGCCTTAATTAATTCACGAGTCCTATGCTTTAATCGGCTCTTAGTCGGGTCGAATGTATTCGGGTCTTATATTAATATTTAGTTTTTTAACCTGACGTGACAAACCCGCCATTAACATCAGGGTCAATATCAGATTTCGATTGTTTACCTTTATAAGGTTTCGGGTTGACCCAATTAGACCCATTTGAATCTTAAATGAGAATTTTTTTTCCGTAATTGCAAATATAATTCAGTAATAAGCATAACACTTCTACATATTAAAAGAATTAAGTATAGTGTGAAAATAATAATAATTTTTTCTATTATGACGAGAAGACTAAAACAAATAGATGGATTTTGAGAAAAATCAATGTAATATAATGTATTTATTGCATCTAGACATATATAAGCCCAAATAATACTGATTTGATTATAGATATAAAAACCCAAATCGTTATGAACAAATATTATTAAGCCCTAATCTTCTAATAGTCTAATATCTTCTCATACGTCCGACGACCGACAGCAATTCAAATACTTGTTTTATTCGATTTGTGGAATTTCTCTCAACAAAATGGAGGCACAAAGTGATAAAATTTCACCTATTCGCACAAACTTTTCCGGGCTCCAAATCAAGGCGGGAATTCTCACCGCCAATTTGTTTTACCACATCCACTCCGAACGTGTAATACGGGATAGTAGGTAACTGGCATGAATTTCGTTAACTGTTTTTAATCATTTGTATATGTTAACAAGATGAATCGTTTTCAACCCAAATCTGCTGCTGCGCTATGGGTGATCGACGACAATTGCAACAACAATCTGACATTAATTTGTAAGTATATCACTTAATTTTAACATTATTGCAGATCTTTCTTTGTGAATTATAATGTTAATTGCTATATAATGACGGTAAATATGCGTTTAGAAAATGATATTATTGTTAATAGTTACCATATTCTTGTTGCACATCAACTGTTCGATGGAAAGCTTACACCATTTTTTTATGTGAATTATAATGTTAATTGCTGTATAATGAGGGTAAATATGTGTTCAGTAAATGATATTATTGTTAACAGTTACGGTGTTCTTGTTGCACACCAACTGTTCGATGGAAAGCTTACACCATTTTTTTATATTAAGTGTTAACGTATGGTTGCTTATTTATTATTTGAATAGATAAGATATTGTTATGTTAATGTTACATGTAAACAAAGCATGACAGATGGAGAAGCAACACTATTTGATGAGATGCCCGAAAATGAAATGGAAGATGATGTTGAAATCAATGATGAAGACTCAGTCCAGGATGATGTGTCTGATAACAGTTCCGATGAGTTCGATAACACGACAGATGCAGAAAAAGAAGTGGAATCTAAGAGGGGTTTGACTCGATTGCCAAAATTGCGGACTGAATATACTAAATCAGGAGGAAGAAAACATAAAGTAAGCTTTGATGAGTTGGATAGGTTTTCGGGTAAGTATAGATCAGAGTTTCCTAGTTTTTTGGGAGACCTAGTACGGGAGAAAGTAGGAGTTAGTAAATTGTCGTGGAAGCAAGTGCCAAAAGATGATAAGGCCAAACTTTGGGAAGAGATAACGGTAAACATCTTGTTTCTTTAGTTACTTGGATATATTATTATTCAATTTTATGCATAATATACTAACGAGTACTTTTGCAGCGTTATTATGAAATCGAGGAATGTAAAAGAAAAATTGTAATGAATAGGCTTGGTCAACTTTTACGAAACTTCAGAAGAAAACTCTATTCAAAGCACATATTGCCCAACTTGGACAAACCCGCAAAGCTTGCAAAAATTCCTAAACAATTCCGTACAATAATTCTTGAACAAACAGATTGGGACAAGTTTGTAGAATATACAAAATCGGAAAAATTCAAGGTTTAATTCATTTATGTATTCTTTTTCATCATTTTGTTTTCGTGATTTTAGTTTCAAAACACTGATTTTAAATTTTGTATTTTTTTGGAAGGGTGTGTCAACTAAAACAAAAGTGGCGCGATCAAAGTCCAATTATCAACATCGTTTGGGACGAGGCGGGTACACAATGCTACGAGAAAAAACTGGTAAAATCGATGTTTAATTCTTGTTATGCATCCAATCATGTTAAAAATTTAAGGTTGCTACTAGTATGAAAAAATTGGTGTTAGGTTGCTGTTGATAGTTTGTTAAAATTGATGTTATTATGTTAACATTTTTAGGTTGTTGTTGATTTTATTGAAAAATTTGGTTCGGGTTCAAGTTGCCAATTTTAGGTTGCTTTTGATTTTATTGAAAATGTGTTAGGCTGATTTGTTAATGATCTGCTGTTAGGGGTCAATCGGGTTCTCGGGCCAGGTTCATGTTGGTCAAGTTTCGGGTTTGTCAGGTTGGTCGGTTTACACCTAAGTTAGGATTTTTTTTATTTAGTTATATATATACTAATAGTAAATATATTAAAATCCTAACCTGAATCAAATTTCTCTAGTAACGTATCATTTATAAATTATAGTGAGCTATTGTTAATATGAGTTGTTAAAAAGATGTGTTAGGCTTATTTGTGTATTAAAATCCTAACCCGAATCAAATTTCTCTAGTAATGTATCATTTATAAGCTACTGTTAATATCAGCTGTTGTTGGGGGTGTTAAGCGGGTCGTCGGGTCGGGTTCATGTTGGTCAAGTTTCGGGTTTGTCGGTTGGTCAGTTTATACCTAAGTTAGGTATTTTTACTCAGTTATATATATACTAATAGTAAATACATTCAGTTATCTATTTACTAATAGTAAAAAAAGAAACACATGCCAATTTTATGAGCTGCTTAGAAAATGCTAAAACAGATGTTACGTTACTTTATTTGTATGTTAAAATTGGTTTTAGGTTGCTGTAATTAGTTTATTAAAATTAATGTTATTATCTTAAAACTTTAGTAGTTGTTTAATTCCTAACCCGGGCTCGATTTCGGACATTTGTTAATTTTCATTCGGTTCTTATTGTAAACTTACATACGCTTTTGTATTGATTACAAGATTAAAGATAATGTGATTGATAAAGATACACTTCCTGATCGGGCATTAATGTGGAGGAAAGAACGTGAGAACAAAAATGGAGAATTGGTTGATGCTGATGTCAAGGAGATTGCAGATAAACTAGTAAGTTTAATCATACTTAATTGTTACTTATTTTATTCGTATAATGATTGTGAAACTTGATAAATAACAATTGAGTAATTTATATTTATTTTTTATATGTACAGATTGATAAAGAAAAACAGATCAATGAAGGTGGCTTGAAGCTTGATCCGGGCACTGATGCCCTTACACTAGTCCTTGGAAAGGAACGAGGAGGATTTTTAAAAGGGGTTGGCACGGGAGTCACTAGAACAAGATATTGGGATCTTCCTCGGTCTAAAGGAGCATCCAAAGAAGTAATTGCAGACCTTAAACTTCAACTACAAAATCAAAAACTCGAGAATGTGAAGAAAAATGAACAATTAAAGGAGTTGTCCACACAGGTGACAGAACAAAGTAAGACTCTAAAATATGTATTAGCTCACCTTGCTTCTAACGGAATGGCTTTACCTGACGTTACATCTCCTACAACTGAAATATCTACAAAACAAGTGAGTTGATCTTTTTGGTGTTTTACTTTAATCTCGTACATCAATTGACCTTTTTTCCGTACATTATGTAGGTGATTTCAGTTAACAAAAATATTGGATCTAAGGAGACTCCTAATGTTAACACATCGAAAGCATTGCAAAAGGAAGGCATAACACAAGTTACTAAGGTACGTTACAATATCTTTACTTTTAATATCTTATGGGGTTGGATGGGCATATTGTTCATAAAGCATGTTGCTTATCAATTTTCTTTTATTTTTAAGGAAATTATAAAAACTAGCAAAAAAAGGGGAATTAAGAATCCAACCTCAAATTATGTGACACCATTGGATAATGATTTACAACCAAAGGTACAAAACACAAATTCTCTCTTATTATCCGACAATATATATAATTATTTTTAACTTTTATGATGTTGATATGCCATAAGCCATTGCAGGAAATGAAGTGTACCTTGTCAAATCCGGATAAAAGAAACATCGTAGCTCGTGGAACTATTTACTTGTCATCAGAAAAACAGAGCATTCATGGAGTTCCATTGCAAGATGACTGCTACAAAGTCTCTATTGATGAAGTGATAAAGGCAGCGGCATTTTTACCGGTAGAAACTAGTGAATGCAAAACCGTTGGGGAAGCACATAAAAGTTTTGTAGGTTGGCCAAAATGCCTTGTCACTTGTGACTTAAAGGTTAGTTTGTTCTTTGAAGTTATTTCTTAATGCATTACGGTTTTTTCTTGATAAATTATTATATTAAACTACTTAGTTTTTCATATTTTGTTCAATCTTTCTTACATGAAAATTTATTTGTTACCATAGGTTCCACAAACAAAATCGAAGACAAATAACGAAGTTGAAAACCCCAAGAAGCGGAAACAATTTACAACAATAAATCATCTTGTCAAGACAAGGGGCAATAAGAGCAAGATCAACAACATCTAGTTTTCCTTTATGTTTTTTATGCAATTTCCTTTGGATATTTCATAGTTTTGTTTGAATTGGAAGTTTTATCTTTGTCATTTATCTTTTGAACTTATGTATGGATTGTGTTTTGGTGTTATGTATGGATTAATGTTTTTTGATAATGTTTCTTTTAATGAAAAAAAGTGTTATTTTAGTAATATTTTTATGTGGCTATTGCATATGCATTAGTAACACTAAATCAAATTGTGTTTATACGTATGGTCACACTTTAGTTATAATAAACATATATTTTTGTAACTAGATCATAGAAAATGCCACTATTAATAAATTAGTGTAACTATTGGTTACACAATAGTCACACAAAAAACAAAAACCGTATGTCCTTAATATACCTTTCGCCATTATTTCAATAATTGTATATGTCTAAAAGGTACATAATAGTCACAATAAACATATATTCTTGTGACTAGATAATAGAAGACGCCACTATGACAATAAATTTATGTAACCATTGGGTGCACAATAGTCACACAAAAATACAAAAATGTGTGTCCTTATAATATTTTTCGTCATAGTTTCAGTAATTGTATGTGTCTAAAAGGTTCATAATAGTCATAATAACCTATATTTTAATGACTATATAATAGAAGACGCCACCATGACAATAAATATATGTAACAATTGGGTGCACAATAGTCACACAAAAATATAAAGATGTGTGTCCTTATAATATTTTTCGTCATAGTTTCAGTAATTGTATGTGTCTAAAAGGTTCATAATAGTCATAATAACCTATATTTTTGTGACTATATAATATAAGACGCCACGATGACAATAAATTTATGTAACAATTGGGTGCACAATAGTCACACAAAAATACAAAGATGTGTGTCCTTATAATATTTTTCGTCATAGTTTCAGTAATTGTATGTGTCTAAAAGGTTCATAATAGTCATAATAACCTATATTTTCGTGACTATATAATAGAAGACGCCACGATGACAATAAATTTATGTAACAATTGGGTGCACAATAGTCACACAAAAATACAAAAATATGTGTCCTTATAATATTTTTTGTTATACTTTCAGGAATTGTATATGTCTAAAAGGTACATAATAGTCATAATAACCTATATTTTCGTGACTATATAACAGAATACGCTACTATCACAATAAATTCGTGTAACTATTGGTTGCACAATAGTCACACAAAAGTACAAAAATGTGTGTCTACAAACAATTTATGGCCACACAATAAGATAGACTGCATGATTACAACAATAAATGTTCTTCACAAATAGCCACAATTTTATGCTACGGCTACTGTTTTTCGGTTATACAACCACTTAATTTAAATGTAGCCATATGTTGCCTAAAATGACACGACCTTTGGTCACACTTATAGTGGAAAAAATATGTGTGACCAAAGGCATATGGTCACAGTTTTTGTGTGTGACTGTTGCTCATTTTTGTACTAGTGTGATATTAGAGCTCAGGGCCGTCTTTAAGGCAGGGCGGGCTGGGCGATCGCCCAGGGCCTCACAGTTTTAGGCCCCAAATTTTTAGTAAATTATCTAGTAGACTAGGCCCAACGAGTAAAAAAATGTGCGCGCTTTATAAACATATAGGTGATAGCCCATTGTATAGTCATCCCAAAGCCCAGTTGTTTAATTTAGCACAACGCTCAATTCACTCATTCACGAAATCATCACAGCTCTCAATTCTCGAAAAGCAGAATCCTAACCGTCTCTATAATTTATACGGTTACCCTTGATCTCTCAACTTTCATCTTTCTTTTTCTTTCGGATTTAAACGATTTCAGCCTTCAATTTTAAGAAACAAGCTTTCAATTTTCGCTTTGATGGACCTTTAAGTCCTTAACATTCAATTCTGATTTGTGCCATTTGATTGAGGTTTGGTTTCTTTCTCACTATGTTTTTCTGTTTTTTCTGACTAAGATACAACTTTTAGTTAAGATTCGTGTTCCGATTAAGATTCATGTTTCCACATTAATGTGTGGGTTTTGACTTTTGATAAAGAATCAAGGTTTTGATTAAAAATTAATATCCAAGTTCTGATTCTACTACTGCTAATGTTATTGATATGTGCTCTGTTACTGTTAAAAACCACATTCAGGTTCTAATCGTAAGAAATTATAATTTTCAAATGTTAAAATCATATTGAAGTTCATAAACTATCACTGTTAGTTGCTTTAGTTACTAGAAGATGAAATATATAAGTTGACAAACTTCCAAAATTAACTGTAAAGTCATTATGCAATAATCTTTGGGAATATAGAATAAAAAGCATCAAAGGTATTAGGTACAAAGCTTCTCAAATAAGGGCTAGCTTTAAAAGAATTATAAATCATGTGATTATGCAAAATCAAAAGGTGAAGCGGAAAATTTGGTTATTTGTCTATAATGTGTAGTTGTTAGGTTATTTGGCTTTTAGGGCCTCATTTGTCATCTTGCCCCGGGCCTCAAATAAGCTTGAGACGGCCCTGTTAGAGCTTCGTGCTTTGACCACAACAGATTTCCCTTCATACTCCAAAAAGATCACCGAAAGAGGATCGTGGTGATGTTGAATCTTCATTATCGAAGGAACCCTAGTGCCACGTGGTAAACTAATTCCGGTGAGTGATCCAATAACACTTGATTTGCCGGAGGATTGATCGCCGATTACAACAATGGTCGGAAAAGTGATACTTTCTCCGATGACATCCATGCAATGAAGTGCATGAATAGCGTCAAGAAGTGGGCGTACCATTTTGTTATAAGATGAATGTTGAAACCGGTTCTTCGTGAAGCTAGGGCGGAGGGTAAGCCTTCTCCAAGCTGTGAATACGGAACCTGAAAACAACCGAAACCCTCAGTCAGATGTTCCCCGAGGGTGATCCTCGTGAGAACACTCCGATGCTCAAGTTAGATATTTACGACGTAAGGTCTATTGTAAGCGTAGATCGTATTGAATGCTAAGTGTAATGTCAAGTGTGTATGTGCGGATAACGTATCGTAGCTTGTTAGTCTGTATGCGTATTTATAACTGGACGTTTGGGTGGGAAGCAGATCGCTCTTCTTCCTTCGGTCTGGTTCATGCGGGGATCTTCCGGATAAAGAGTTGCGGTTTGACCTATTATCCATGGTGCAAAGACCCAAGCTTTCACCCAAGCCGTCTTGGGCTCAAGTCGCATTTAATGCTCTCGTGGCTTGATGTACTTTATCCGGAAAATCCGTTCATAGCTTGGATCACGATATGGGGATGTGGACCCAATACCGTTCGTCGAAACCTTCCGTCCGGGTACCAGATACTCCTTTGCAGGTCATGTATTTTGACCATGCCTCATTAAGTCCCTCAAGTTGGGAGTAAACCTATTCGCTTATGGTGTACTTCTAACTTTATCATACTTATGCGCGCTACGACTCTTGGTTTACTTTCCTGTCAAATTACTATCCGATGATCATAACTGCACGCATGTGTTTGAAAATGATTTAACGTATGATTTGTAAGTTTGTTTTGGTTGTGCCTTTTATTTAGGTCAAAACTTACTACCTCTTCAAAGTCATAGTATTCATTATTCAAAAGAGTAAGAGCATGTTTGGTTGAGAAATAAAAATAGAGAAATGGAAATGATTTAATTTCTCTTGTTTGGTAAGTGGGAAATAATAAGGACAGAGAAATGGGTTTCTCTGAGAATTCTCTCCTTTGAAATTTGATTTCCTCACTTTTGTTTTGGTAGAGAATTGTGGAGAATTGCATTTTGTTAAGTGGGCATTTCTCCGTGTCTCTTTCTGGGAAATAAGCTTCACAACTAAAGAGAAAAACTTGTAACTGGAGATGCTTTAAGATCCGTAATTCAGTAATTAAAATTTTCATTTCATTTCTCTAATTTTTGTTACCAAACAGGAGAATTGAAATTTCTTCTAATTTCTTATGTCAATTATCTGACACGACCAACTAATGGAATTCATTTCATTTCACAGCCCATTACATTTATCTTAATTTCTGAGATTATATGTAAAGCGAGGGTTGCATGGTGCGTCCCCTCACTGTGATTCTGTGAATGTGTGAAATGGACATGTGGCAAGTTTTAATTATGTGTGTAGACTGTATATATAATGGGAGATAAGCTTATAAGCGTTTTATAAAAAAATTCCCAAACATACCCTAAATTCGGTTAGGAGAAAGACTAATAAAGCAAAAAGAAAAGAAAAACTATAACTTGTTTTTATTTTTTTAATCTTGAAACAGTTTCATCAATTAAAACTGGCTAGAAAACTAGAACATTAAATAACTAATTTCTTATATAAATTCAATCTTATGACACTTCATAAAACTGTGTAGTCTTTGACTTGTACATTGGAAAATGGAGAATTTCCAATAAGATAAAAAAAACCTTCATTTGATTACCCCTGCTTTATTGTTGTATACGGAGTATTATATTTTGAGATTGTATCATGTGCATTAGAAGTTGTACAATCTTGAAATATGTACTTTTTGGTAAAATGGACTAAGTAATGAATACAGTACGAGACATTGACATTGTTAATTTATCGGTAGAATTCGATTTCCTGTACAATCAACCTACAATTCAACTTATATTACTATACGGTATTTAACAAATTAACCTTTTTTAAGACCATAGCGTGAGGCCATTATTTATATAACATTTCTCAGAGTAAAATGTTATTGTTTATAAAATATTTACAAATAAATATATGTTTTTTCATTAATTTTTTTAGCTATAATACTATAAATATTTTAGTTTATAAATATGATTTGTACCTTGGTTGAACTCGTTGACAAACAAGGTTAAGTGAAGGCATACTGCCCTTTGTGTATGTAACTGTCTAAACTCGAACCACTAACTTACTAAATAGCCGTTAAAAAAACCATTGAAAAACAATCCAAAGCTTATTGTTCAGCATATATGGTTACCAACTCCTTTGACATTTACAAAGAAACTATTAAGACTATGCGTAGTGAAGTTGGTCACTGGCCATTGTTGTCACATATCATTAAGACTATGTGTAGTGAAGTTGCTTTCTTGTCATACATGTGCATCTATCACTAAAATACACCAATTTTACCTTTTTCTTCAAAGGAGAAAATCCAAAATTTCTTTCATTTGAAAAAGCAACTACAAGATAACAGGTTTCTTTTCTTAAATTTTCAACTCATATAAGAAAACCCACAAAATAAACCATAATTTCCCTCATGACACACACAATGCACAAGCTTTTGTTGCACATTTATTTCCTTGCTTTATCTTCTCCCATGCTTTCCTTTCACCAAATGGTGAAAGATTCCTCCCCCCATACATCTTACTCAATCCCACAATGTCTCATTTACCACAATTGTTTTACACACAAACATACTCTCTTACTTCTATCACTTAATCCAACCTACTACTCAAATCCGGTTTTGAATTTCTACTCCACAATACAACCTTTAAATCACCATAACTTTTCATTTTAAGTCCTAATTTGGTGATTCAAGTTGCCAAATCACCGTAAGAACTTCCTCTACAACATCCCACCCTTAAAACACCCACGACGTTGCTGCAACTCAGTCGAATTCAGGCCCTAAGCTGCAGTCCAGATTCTTACATCTTCATGTCCTTAGTGTAAGTTTTGAGTTTTGACTTAATACTTTATTTCTTACTTGGATCTTTCTGTATACTTATTTTTACTTCATTCTAAGTAGTTAAACAAGAAATACAACTCCATTTTGTGCTTTGAAAAAGGTAAAAGAACTCATCCAAGTAGTTAAATCTACCTTTAAACCATTTCCCTTCTTTTCATCTTCTCTCTATCTTTCCTCTCAAGAACACACACACACACTAAAACACACATTAGTTGCAGATCTAATTAAGTGGTAAGAGTTCTCCATCCATTTTATTTCCTTGCTTCTTTCATGTATAGCCTGCAAATCTTAACATCATAACACTCTTTTTCAAACCTAGATCTGTCCATAAATGAAGCAAAGAAGCAAGAACAACAACCATTTTCAACAACATCAAACCGAAATTAAAACATTATGTGTACGTATACCATTTTCTTTTGATTTCTACCATAGATCTGGTGCTTTTATGCTTGATTTGTTCACTCTTATGATTATACTACTTAATATATGAATATATACAATTTTTATACATTATATTAACCGTAAAAATCAAAGAAAAATAGAAAACCATCCAAGAACAACTTCTGAGTAAACTCAGACTACTGTCCGTACGATATTAAATAACTTGTAGGCTCCATAAAACAACAAAAATCGAGCGAGTTCGGTTGGTTAAATACTCCGCCTTCAATGCTTCAGGTCCTGGGTTCAAACCCTTGCAGACCCTCTCCTTTTTCCTTTTTTACCAGCAGCCTTTCAGCCCATTACGTTGTTTTGGCCCAACGAATTCCTTCGGCCCAGTAACTTTTCAGACCATCAGAAACCAATTTTAACCCAACCCAATTATCATTAAACCCAATTACTTTTATCTTTTTCTTTAAAAATCTTATTTTTTAACTAATATTTATTATAAATTTGGTTATTTAATTAATATTTAGTTATTTAATAATTATTTATTAATCAGATATTTTATATTTATTTATTTATTTAATAATTATTTATTAATTATTTAATATCTATTTAACTACATGTTACTTGTTTATCAATTTATTTATATTATTTGTTTAGCTATTTGCTAAACATTAGTTATAAAATTTTGCAGTTAAAAAAAATATAGTTCATACACTCATACACACTGGTACTTTGTGTTGGAATACTTATACTCTCACATACAAGATACACCCACAACCCATATATTCTCACCCACTCAAGTACTCAACACAGACACAACACGCACTCACACACAGTGACACCCACGTAAAACATCCACCACACACGCAGTTCATACACTCACACACACTCTTCATAGAGTAATCTATAGAGACCACACATGTCGTCGCCACATAGTGGATATTCGAGGAGTTTCTTTTCGAAACGTTGATGATTTGGAACAATTGGGTTTCTAACCCAGTCCTTTGAGTTTTTCTAAGAAAATTTGTTTTGCATTATGTTAAGTTTTTGTATTTGATTCTCCCTACTTATAAAATGATTGACATTTAAAATTCACTAGTTCTTTTCATAATTTCATCATTTGATTTGAACGTTTTTATTGATTAAATAAGTAGAAAAGTGATTAAAAAAATCCAACACAAAGTAACCTACTTGACAACCAGAAAAATGAAAAAAGTTTGGACATGGTCACTAAGAGTAACCTACTTATTTTCTCTTTTTAGTTGTAAACATTGAAGATTGTATAGTTGGCGACCATTTTTAGGCCTTTAATCTAATTTTAGCCTTTTGACTGATTGTTTAATTTAATGTGCACAAAAAAATGGAAGTACAGGAAACAAGATAAATTTATAAATATTAATTTAATGACAAAATATTGCTTAAAACTAATCACATTTTGATTAATCTCCCAAACTAAAGAGTAATTTCATGACAAAATGTTGCTTTAAACTAACCACATTTTGATTTATCCCTCAAACTACCTTGTAGAAGACAAGGGCTTTAGTTTTAGCCACTTGTGAATCTATTTTTTCACTTGTGTTAGATATTGTCGATCTTTTTCTTTAAAAGGTCACTCTTGAACAAATCCTCGGATGATTCTCTTAGGGGAACTTTTTTGAACTTCCCCCAACTTTTACGTATGGTTTCAACATCATCGAAACAAGTCCACCGTTCGTTATCTTTTATACCAAAAACAATAAGCTTTATCCCGAAGTTATCAACACATCATTTCAATATCACTTCCCAATATGTCATCATACGCATTTGCATGTCGCATGTAGTTTTCAAAATTTCTTTGGAGTACGTTTTCAAATGACCGAACTCCACATACCCTAACCCTTTAATCCGAACAATTTCTTGTTAAAACTTCATAAGCACATCAAGATCGATTGACTCAAATTCTTCGCACTTTGAGGTAAATTTCGGGTCGCAGTGCGTATAATCACTTTCTCCATTATCAGCATGTTTAAAACCTTTTTTTGAAATTTTATTTCCAACTTTTCAATCACAGTTTCAGCTGTGTTTGTCAAGGAGACTAATAGTTTCTCATGTTCCGATGCACAATCAATCAAGACACGCGAAATGACTCTTTCAACGTAATTCCCATATATATGTAACATAATTATCAAAGTGCGGAGGTATGTGTTGAATTTGTTCCTCGAGAAGATTATTGAATATGATTGATCAAAATGAAACTTTTAGGCAATGATAATGACCACTCAACATCTTTAACTCATTCAAAAGAAAAGGTTCCTTGTTTTTATGTCTTAATTTCTTAAGATCTGGTAGAATCTTTTCAACATCTCACACAATCTTTTGGATGCCCACATCTCTTTGTTGATTTTTTTCCATAATACTCATGTGAGATAAAAAGTATATATAAGGAAACTTGTAATTAATGAACCAAGTGTACTTACTATAGTTGGCAGAGCTTTACCAATAGTGTTAAACTTCCTTTCCGATTGTTTAAGCTTTTTAGCCGATGTATTCAATTCCATATCGACTCTGTCACAAATGAGAGATGATGGAAAAGCTTTACATTCAGTGTATGTAAACGCGTTATGTAAAAGCTTTACCATCATATCTCATCTGTGAGAGAGTCTTTATGGAATTAAATACATCGGTTAAAAATCATAAACAATCGGAAAGGAAGTTTAACACTATTGGTAAGGTTTTGCCAACTATAGTATCTATACTTGGTTCATTACAAGTTTCCTTATATAGATTTTTTATCTCACAAGAGTATTGTGAATAGAAAAAAAAATAAAGAGATGCGGGCATCTGAAATATTGTCTGAGATGTTGAATAGATTTTACCAGATCTCAAGAAATTTAGACATAAAAACAAGGAACCTTTTCTTTTGAATGAGTTAAGGATGTTGAGTGGCCGTCATTATTATTGCTCAAAACTTTTAATTTCCTCAACCATATTCAATGATCTTCATGAGGAACAAATTCAGCACATATCTCCGCACTTAAATAACTATGTTACAAATATATAGAATTACGTTGAAAGAGTCATTTCGTGTGTCTTGATTGACAGTGCATCAGAACATGAGCAGCTATTAGTCTCCTTGACAAACACAGTTGAAATTGTGACTGAAAAGTTGGAAATCGAATTTCAAAATGTTGAAAATGGAGAAAGTCATTATACGCACATGCGACCCGAAATTTACCTCAAAGTGTGAAGAATTTGAGTCAATTGGTCTTGATACGGTTATGGATTTTAACAAGAAATCGGTTCGTATTAAAGGGTTAGGGGATGTGGAGATCGATCATTTGAAAACGTACTCCAAAGAAAATTTACATTTGATATGAAGATGTGTTTGATGACATATTGGGAAGTGATATCGAAACGATGTGTTGATAATTTCGTGATAAAGCTTATGTCTTTGGTAGAAAAGATGGCGAACGGTGGACTTGTTTCGATGATGATGAAACTATGCGTAAAAGTTGGGACAGGTTCAAAGAAGTTCCCCGAAGAAGAATCATCCGAGAATTTGTTTCGGAGGAACCTTTTAAAGAAGAAAATTGAGAATATCTAACACAAGTAAAAAAAGAGATTCAGAAGTGGCGAAAAGAAAAGCTCTTGTCTATTGCAAAGTAATTTGAGGGATAAATCAAACTATGGTTAGTTTTAAATAACATATTGTCATGAAATTACTCTTTAGTTTGAGGGGTTAATCAAATATGATTAGTTTTAAGCAACATTTTGTCATGAAATTACCATTTATAAATCTCTCTTGCTTCCTTTACTTCCATTTTTTTGGTGACATTATATTATACAATCAGTTAAAATCAAAGGTTTAAAAATGGTCGCCCACTACACAAACACCAATATCTACAACCAAGAAGATAAAATAATTAGTATACTCTTAGTGATTTATTTCAAATTTATTTCATTTTCTGGTTATTATGTTGTAATACTAAATTGGATTGATTCGACTTGTAACACAAGTTCATGAATTTTATTTTATTTTTGCTCTAGTTTCTTACTCTATATGCTTTTTTTTTATGAAATTGTTGTTAAAAGAAGATAAGTAGGTAAGTTGACGGATTAATTAAAGCGTGGTTAGTTTTAAACAACATTTTGTCTTGAAATTACCATTTATGCATCTCTCTTATCGAATTTACATACAATGAAACCAACACTCCATTTGGTTATAATTTTGTTCAAAATAATCCCTTAGCCAAAAATGATGATAATTAAAAATATTTTGGCTTGGCCAGCATTTTGAACAAAAGTGTGTAGCCAAAAGGAGTGTTGGTCTTATTGTATGAAATTCGATAAGCCTTGTAACAACAGTGACGGTTCTTCTACCAGACGGATCTAAATCCTTTAAAACCTTAGCATATTGACAAAATCTAGAATCATGTTCAACAGATATGACATGTAAAAACAAGCATTCCTCTTCCACTTTATGTTGCAAAACATAACCTAATTAATATAAATAAATAAAATAAGAAAAGATAGATTTCATAATGCGTAAACTCTAAAAACACAGATAAATAATAAAACACAGAAAAAACAGAGAACAGATTGATTTCATAATGCATAAACAGCAAACACACTAGTAGGTATTGTTTAAATTTGCAATCATGTTGGTTTTGGTATACTTGTATTGTGCGTGGCCTAATTTTTGTGACTATCTTCAAAACTTCATTTGGTTATATGGTAGATTCGGTTAGGAGAAAGACTAGAAAGCAACATAAACTAACTAGTTTCTTATATAAATTAAATCTTACGACACTTAATAAAACTGTGAATTAGTTATTAATGTGTACATATTATGAATCAGTTATTGTAAACCTATAACACATATAACCTTGTACATTCTGTTATTGACCCCTTCACAGGCTGCCAATGTGACTCCCAAGTGTATAGACTCAAGATCTTGAAAGGGCCTCAAAAGTGGACAAATATATTTATATTTATGTTGCTAAATCGTTAGGCCGATAGATCTTTGGTTCAAGAATTCATGCCATTTTGCTTACATTTTTGTTAGTATGAATTCACTCATGTATACATGATTTTAGGGTTTACTGTTTTAATTTCACCATAATTGTCTTTTCAAGTTATACTTATACATAAGAGAATTAGTATTGATGTCTAATGTTTGTGTTTACTTTATGTTGCTACTCACCGTAAACCCAAAGATGACATGTGTAACCCATAAAGTTATAAAGACGGAATTATCAAATGCAATTGATAGGAAGTGAATTTAATTAAACAAAGTTATAATATTTTCTTAAAGAAAATACTCATTTATTAGAAATCTTAACTTTTAAAAGGAATTGAAATTATATAAATGAAATTTTGAGTTATTAACTTATTTCCAAAATGGACAGAAGAGCCATGTTTTCATTTTAACTACACAAATAGGTGCACATATAAAATGAATCTTTCTCAAACAAGTCTTTTAAGAATTTATTACTAACATCATATATTTTCAAGTAAATACATAGAGGTAACGGTTTCTAAATAAAAATATAACACCACCTGAAACCGACACGAATATTACAAGTTAGGGTTGTGGCAAACATGTTTCGGGCAAGTTTTGGATCAACTCAACCAACCAGTTCAGGTTGATGATAATTTAAACGTGTCGACCCACCGCCCCGATTAATGTAATTTGTTACGGTCTGCACACTTCAGAAGTTCTACATACACATGTAAAAGTCAACTTGTTTGACCCATTCAAACCACTAACCTATTTAACCCGTTTATTTAAACGGTATATGGGTCGTGTTCATGTTGAAAGTGAATGATACGATTATAATTCATATTTAATAAACATATGGGTAGTATTAGTTTGAAGAATCACACCAGTCAAAACAGAAAATGAACACAAAAACGCTAAACACATCAAATCATTGTTTTGTTTTCTGCTGAATTCTCAAACTTATGTTTTTCAACCCAATTTCAATGAAGCAAATGACTTGGCGATATCTATTGCTTCATCTACATGCTTTATCTCGGGTCCCTGAAAGAAAATATTATATCACAAATCAACATGCAATAACGGGTCAATTTGGGTATTACAAGGTTTTTAGATGTGGCCCATTTACTTAATAACGGGTCAATCTGCGCTACCTAAGTATTGGAATTTTTTTTATTTAAGATCGAGTGTCATTCAATACCAATTTTAAACAAAAACATGTCAAATGACGAAAATCCAGTTCTTACAAACAGCAATATTTAACATATATATGCCGACAACTAGTTAGATATATTGTTATTTATTTAAACTTCAGATAACTTTCGTCATTTGGCATATTTTTTGTCAGAATTGGTATATATAATATAAGTAATATAACACAAGATACATACTTGGGGCGGTTTATAAAAAAGTTGGAATACATTGGTGAGTTTAAATAAATAATTAGGGTGGCTTCCAAAATGTAACTTTAAAGAAAACAGGTGAAAATGGGTATAAAATTATTTTTTTAAAAAGAAAAAGAAAAAACAGAATACCTGGCCTTGAGCAAGACCGCCTTTGCCGCCACCACCTTTGCCTTCTAGCGGCTTTAATGCCGCCTTGAGCCACTCTAACACCTTCAAATTGGTGGTTTTTTCAGGGACACCAGCACAAACTAACGCCTTTTTTGATTGTTCATCAGTGCTAAAAACCATCGCCGCCATTCCCTACCAAAAAACATTTTCAGAAAATCAAAATATTTATTAAAAGAACAAAATAATTAAAAAGTATTTTAAAGTTTTCATCCTTTTGGTTTTCCAGTTTTGCAGTTTTAGTCCCTCCCAGCTTTTTATTACCCGTTGTCTCTGAGTTTTTTTTAATCTTGCCCTTGAGCCAATAGATTTAACAGACCAGCTGTTCAATTAAACCTTTCTAAATATGACCATTTTGTTCTTTCCAAAATCACTCGTACTTTCAATTTCTTACATAAAAAGCATATATATACGATAAATACTGACACCAAATAATTTACTCGAAATAAAAATATTAAAAAAAAAAAATTGTAACAAACCTTTTGTTCCATGACTTTTACAACTGCTTCACGAATAGCAGCAGTATCTGACCCTACACCAACATGTGAAATACAAAAAGATTTCCCTTCAGAAGAAGCTAATTCTGCTGCTTTAATGGTCTCTTCAACTGCTTTTTGTATGTTCTCTTCAGCAATTTTCTTTTTTGCTTTTATTACTTGATTCTGAATAAAGACATAAATAAATATATCCCGTTATTTTCCTTTGATTATGGATTCTAGTGTGTGAAAGAACACATAGTTAATGTAAGGAATATGATGTTTACCTGAAGGATGGAGATTTTTGCCTTGAGATCAGCTTTCTTTGCTGATGGGATAGAGGCGGACTCTACTTGACCATTTAAAGACGTTACTTTCTGCATAAAAATTAAAAAAAAAATTAATAGTAAATTACACAAATTGTCTCTGTGGTTTTACGAATTCTCTGATTTTACCCCTAAACCTTTTTGTCCCTATGGTCTTCAAATGCTATCCTTTTTGTCCATTTTGACCTAAAATACCTTTATTTTAATTTATTTGTTAAAAAGTTCTGAAACTTCTTTGTAAGGGCATACTATGTCAAAATGGGCAAAAAAGATGAAATTTGAAGACCACAAGGTCAATTCATGAAAAAAAGGGACAAGAACAATTGTGGAATTACTCATAAATTAAAAATAAAAGCTGAAAAAAAATGGGTCAAAACGGGTCGAATACCGCTCAAAGTGTATTTTTAATGCACAAAACCTCCTAAATCACTTTCATGAGTTTATCCAAAAAATGGATTATAATTGAAATAATATAACTTTGTAATCATATTTGATAGACTGAGACACTAATTTATCTATTTAAACCAAATGGACAAAAGATGTTCCGGGTCAGCCCGTTTGACCCGTACCAAAAATCAGAAATTTAAACTAAATATCAAACCAGTTCTAGAAGGCTTCCATCCAGCTTTGATGCCTGATCAACTTCCTGTTCAAGTTGAGATGCTTTTTGAATAGCTTCAAAAGCATAATTAGTTGTTACAGCAGTTACTCTTCTAATCCCCTTAGCAATTCCTTCTTCAGATAAAAGTGCAAACGCCTTTGCTTCTCGTGTATTTGAAATGTGGGTCCCTATTATATTTATAAAAATATTAATTATATTCTAAAAGAATTTTATATAATAATAAAAATAATATAATATGTACCTCCACAAAGCTCTGCAGAAATGGATAACCAAGCTTCGTTTTCAGGATCAGCTAACATATCATCCACTTGTCGACCAATTGCAACAATCCTAACTGGATCAGGGTACACCTGTGATACCAAAAACGAAAATTAAGCATCTGTTGAGATTACATATACATATACATATATATATATATACAGATAGGTGGAAATTTCAACCCGTTTGTATGAAACTTAGGTCAATTCGGGTTGTATTTATAGGTAATGGGTCAAACAGGTAAGAAATGAAGAATGAATTAGGTTTTAATCCTCAAATTTTCACTAATTTGAAATTTTAATTTTCAAATTCAGTTTGACTAAGTGTTTAACCCCTAAATGTTTGTTGAATTGGTATTTTAACCCTTTTGTTGACATGTTACTGGTCAAACCGGTCATTTTGTGTTGAGGGTGCATCTTTTCTTAGGGTTAAATATGGTTTGATCCTTAATTTTCACTTGATTAGCGGTTTAGTCCTCAAACGTTTTCCTCAGTGTTTGAAAGATCTTGTAACTTAATAACACTATCACCATTATTATTTGATATTGTTATAAGAAATTGGTAAGTTTATTATACAAACTTTTGGTATAAAAACTTATATAAAGGTCAAGGGACCCTAAGGCCTAAACCTAAATATAAAATATAAAACAAATCGGACGGGTCAAAAGACACTTAGCGTGTGCTTAAAATGTCTTAATTGACCCGTATTAACACAAGCCCCACTTGACCCATTACCCAACCTGCCCGCCCGCCCGACCCGTTTTTACCACCACTAATGCTTTATACATTAAAAAAACAAACAATTTCAGACAACTTACTTCACCAAAAACAGCCCGTAGCCCGTTTACTCTCTTTGCATCAGCAAGGCTTGCCTCCTTTGCAGAAACATCAAGCTCAGCTTTAATTTGTTCATTCACAATTAATTCAATTCTACGTAAATCTTCCGGTTTTACAGGCTTCCCTATAAAAAGATTAATATATTTATATATAATTGTGGTGATAAAACAAAATAATAATAACAAAAAGAAAGTATAAATAAGCTTACCATGGGAAAAGTCAAATCTTAATTTTTCTGGAAGAACAATGGATCCTTTCTGGTCAACATGAGTCCCAAGTACTTCCTGCAAATATATTTCAATTAATTTAAGGTAGTAATAAAGATTTATGAAAGTAAAGGGTTAGTTTTGAAATATTACCCTTAGAGCAAAATTTAACATATGTGTACAGGTGTGATTAGGAGCAATCTGCTGACGCCTTTCATAGTCAACCTATACCCAAAAAGTCAAACAAGATATTCAAGACACTATAAGTTATTACAAATGGGTCATTTCAGGTTATATAAATCTCATAAATAGATAAAAAAAAGAAATTATATTTATAAATCTCATAAATAGATAATTAAATAAATAGATAAAAAAAATTATATAAATATCATAATTAAATAATTATCTAAAAAATAAACATAGGTCATTTCCCCCATTAAATTTATTAAAAAAGATTGAAACAGAAATGTTTGGGGTCAACACAACCTAGCTCGTTTTGACCCTACCAAAAAAATTATCCATTGGGCCATTTTGACCCGTTATCCATCAAGTTTGACCCGCCCAATTTACCATTTTTTACCATAATGCAAGCCTCTTACCTTACAAATTACTTCATCACCCACATTAAACTTAGCAGATTCCCCAGTAATTTTACCAAGATGAAGCACAAAACCACCATAAACTTGAACATTTAAAACTTCAAATGATCCAGAAGGACCTCCAAGTAATCCAGTATCAAATATCTAAAAAACCAGTAATTTTATGTCAGATTACAAGCTTTTACAAATATAATAAAAAAAATAATAAATATATAAAAATAACAAGTATTTTGGAGGATATATATATATAATAAGCACGAACCTGACCACCTTGTTCAGCATAAAAACTTGTGCTTTCAAGAATTATACCAACATCATCACCAGAATGAGCACTTTCCACATACTCACTGCCCGTGTAAATAGCCTTTATCACACTTTTGTGGTCCTGAAAATCATTATAATGTAAATATTATGATACTGAAAATGTCATAAAATAACAATATACTTTAGGCGGTGGTTCATTTTGGTAAATACAAGTTTCTGAGCGGCCTATTTTGGTAATTATATCGTTAACGTGAAGGAAAAAAGATACAACATATGCCAAAAGAACTTCTTCTAATTACCAAAGTAGGTTGGTTCAAAAACTTGTAATTACCAAACAGACCTTAAAAGTTATAATTTTTTAAAACAAACCACCACTTAAAGAATATTGTTATTACATGATATTTGCCCCAAAAAAGTATACTTTCAGTCATACAAAGTAGCACACATGGTTCAGACATTGCTACTTAAGAAAGAATATTAAATATTTAAATATATACTTAATTATGAGTGAACAATTATAGAAAAAAATGAGTTTGTCTACATACCTTAAACCATGTAAACTTGAAACTATCATTTGTTGTAGGCACTCCTTTCTTATGCAGTGCTGAAGTTGCATCTGCGTCCATCACAATTGTGACACTTGCTTGCTGTCACATAATTAAAGTTAGTTAATACATCTGAAAACATTAAAAAACTGTTTAATGTAAATAAAAATAATAATAATTAAAAAAAGAAAAATAATTTAACCTTATTTTGGGCGTTCCTTGATCTTTCTCTAGCTTCATTCATAGCAATATTAAAACCATCAACATCAACCACCAACCCTCTTTCTTCTGCCATCAACTGAAGATAAGAAAATACATGTTTATAATACAATATATTTATAATAAAATAATTTAAAAATTAATAAATAAAAACATCTACAAAACCTGAGTCAGATCCAATGGAAACCCAAAAGTATCCCACAGCACAAAAGCATCCTGCAACCAAGACATTTATTTGAAAATGAAGAACGAAAACATAAAACTAAGAATCTAAATGATGAACAAAAAAAGAAATAAATAAAAATAAAAAATAAAAAAACTTGCCTGTCCACTAAATATCTTTCCCTTAACATCTTGAGCCGTCCTCTTAAACTTTTCAATTCCCTGTAGACATCATGGGCATTTTAGTCCTTATATATACATACATACATACATATACATATATATATACATATATGTGATATGTGTGTATGAGTATATGCAGAAGAGAGATTAAGGTTACATGAAGTAAAGTCCTGCCAAAACTTGCTTCTTCTTCAGCTATAATCTCTCTAATGCGTGTTTCTTGTTGTTTTAGCTCAGGAAAAACATGGCTCATTAAATCCACCACAACTTTTACTAATCTAAATTCATCATCGCAAAAAAAGGTGTATTTAATTAAATAATCTTATTAACATTAAAAACATATATATATTCCAATATAAATTAAAAAAAATAATAATAAGCAAAATTTTTGAAATTTCTACCCATTAAAAAATCCTTGTTGTGCTTTCAATACTTCTGTTCCATAACGTACAGCTCGACGAAGAATACGTCGTAAAACATATTCACGCCCTTCATTGCCTTTAAAAAATAAATAAAATATTATCATTAAAGTTCATAAAAACAAAATAAAAAATATATAGATTTAAGACATAAATTTATTAATTTAATAGTATAATAAGACAAAAGTTTTAATATCAACCTGGACAAGAACCATCTGCAATAGCAAATGAGAGAGTTCTAATGTGGTCAGCAACAACTCTATACGCCATGTCAATTCCATCCACATCATCGGGGCCCACTTTTCCTGAATAAGGTCTAGCACCAGTTGCCTACGCAAAATCAGTCAGTCAACAAAAGTCAAACCAATGCATATTGCAACTAACAAATGTCAAATAAATGAATTTAGAGTTCAAAGTTTAGGATTTAGGGTTTACCTGTTGGATTGCATCAAAAATAGGTAGGAAGACGTCAGTATCATAATTGCTCATTTTGTTCTGAAGAATTGAAGTCAATCTTTCAAATCCCATTCCAGTGTCCACGTGTTTGGCAGGCAGAGGTTTTAATGAGCCGTCAGCTTCCCTGTTAAACTGTAAAATAGCAAAAAAAATTATTTCAATTATAATATATAAAATATATTGCGCACAAAAACTATGCATGCTTACAGATGAGACAAATATGAAGGATTTTACCTGAATAAACACATTATTCCATATTTCAATTAATGTAGGGTCGTCATTGTTGACCAAATCTGCAGCATCTCGACCACCAATTCTATCAAAGTGTATTTCGGTACAGGGCCCACAAGGTCCAGTATCACCCATCTCCCAGAAGTTATCCTAATCATGAAATTTTTAAAAAATTAGAAAAAATTAGTTAATTAGATGTTTTTGGGTTAGAAATGCTTAAAAAAACTAACTTTACAGCCAAAAGGCAAAACTCGTGCAGCTGGAAGATATTTAAGCCATATATCTCTAGCTTCATTATCAGCAGGAAGTCCTAATTTCTCATCACCACCAAAATAAGTAGCATATATTCGATCAGTAGGTAGCTTAAAAACCTGAACATCATTATACAAGAACCAAATTAAAAAAAAAAAAAACTCGAAACGTAAATTAGATTTATAAAATATATATGAAATTACAGTTGTGAGAAGCTCCCATGCCCAACCAATGGCTTCTTCTTTAAAATAATCACCAAAAGACCAGTTTCCAAGCATTTCAAAGAAAGTGTGATGATAAGTATCTTTCCCAACATCATCAAGATCGTTATGTTTTCCACCAGCTCGAATGCATTTCTGTGTGTTGCATGCACGTGTAAGTTTGCTCAAAGAAGTGTTAGGATCAGCAGTACCCAAGAATATAGGCTTGAACTGATTCATTCCTGTAAATTACATAAAAGATTGATCAGTAATTAGCTGATTATGATTGTGAATTTTTGATTATGTAGGAACAAAATGATCATATTTGGATAATTTGGTAAGGAGTTGTGGTAAAAGTCAAATTGACTTGTGAGGTCAAGCCAACAGCTATTTGATTTAGAAATGGATGCTTATTTTGCTACAGATTTAACATCAATATGACCTAACTGGTGTAATCTATTGTAAACTTTAGTTTGACTATTGATCTTAAGCTTGAATTGTCCCAATATGGAACCGAAAAACCTAACTATAAAAGTCTGTTATAGTGTTATGTTCAGATCACTTAATCAGCTTTTAATAAGCTACTATTAATTGTTATATTATAATTCCATGAATATAAATAAGCTACTATTACGCCAAAAACAAAATTCAAACATACTGCAATCATTCAATCAATCAAATGAGAAGAAATTAACAAACCAGCATTAGCAAACAAAAGCGTTGGATCATTAACAGGAACAACCGGACTTGATTTCCAATAAACATGATTCCGTTCTTCAAAAAACTTCACAAACGTATCCCTAACTCTATTCGCCGGCCATTCCACTTCCGCCGCCGATTGCGAACCCATTATCCTCTTCAAATCTCGCACTGAAGCAACAGTCGATAAATTAAACCTCCGTAATATACTATTCTTCTTACAAACCCTAAGTTTATTATATTCCGCCGGTACCGACCAAATTGATGAAACAGAACAGGCGACTGCTCTCCGGTAATTCAAAGCTGAGCTTAAATTATTAGTGATTTGAACCCTCATCCATCTGTAATACGATTTCGATGAAATTGAAGCTACGTCGGCGACGTTTTAGTGGATGTGTTGACTCGACGGACGTTTGGTTGTATGATACGGCGGCGTTATAGTGAGTAAGGTTTTTGTGATGATCGGATAACTAGGGGTAATTGTCCACTAACTTCACACTTCTTTATTCTTTCTAAACGACGACGCTTATTGTGATTTTGGCCCAAAAGTTGTATATGGATCAGCCCAGTGCAATGAAATGAAATGGTTTGGTTTCTACTACGGCCACCATCACTGAATTTAGACGTGCACAAACCGTAGTCAAAAAAGCCGAACCGGTTTAGAAAACAAATCGGATTCAGTCAAAGATGGTCAAAACCTGTTTGGGTTAAACCGGTTTGGGTTAAACCGGTTTGGGTTAAACCGATTCGATTTCAAACCGGATTTGGATCGAATATGTAGAAACTTAAAGAATTCGGATCGGATCAAAACCGGATTGGATTCATTTTTTGTACAATTTTCACCCAAAATTACTAATAAATACACTAATCCGGTTTTTAAATCTGGCTTCCTCCAAACGTGTTTCCCATAATCCGGTTTTCAAAGCGGTTTGCCCAATGACACTCAAACCGATCACAATCCGTCGGTTCCAATCCGATTCATCCGATATGCTTCAACCCAGTTACGAACCGGTCCTAAACCGGTTTTGAAATCGGTCTGGATCTGGATCCGATTTTAATGTGTCCCTCTAACTGAATCGATAAAAATCATATGGTATATGCGCAATTGCGGGTACCGTGTAACTATATTTTGCCAGATAGTGATGGTGGTGGGTGGCGGTGCATAATGATGAGTGGCAGGGTAGTGATTGTGTGGTGGGTGATGGTGGTGGTGGATGTCAGTGGTGAGTAGTGATGGTGATGGTGGGTGGTGATAGTGGTGGTGCTGGATGTTAGTGGTGAGTATGATAATGGTGGTGTCGTGGTGGGTGATAGTCAATATATTAATATGGTTTGAAATTAATAAATAATAAATATAATATGATACATAAGTAATTACAATCAAGTAATTAAATTTTGTCCTAGTAAATCAGTTGGTTAGATCCCTTACTAAGTACACGAATTTTGCATTTTCAAGTCTAAGATTCTCAATCTTTTTAAAACGTAAATATTTTTAAAATAGTAAGAGTAAGTGTCTATATCATACAACTACTATCGACATTACAATGACTAAACAACACAAAAGTTCAAGATTTTCACATTTAGTTAGGTTTTTTTTTAACGACAATCCTAATGTACTCATAAATCCACTTATGTCCATTATGAAACTTGAACCCACAACCTCAAGATTAGAGGCAAATATTTATTGCTAGGTCATTTCCCTTTTGATCTCAGTTATTTAGGTGATTGCAAACAATTACCACAAACTCATCATCAAACTATAGGGACTAAAACGTACTTACTACAGTGTTAAAGAACTAAAATACAAATACATACTTTTAGAGGGAGGCAAGTACAATTGTAATTTGTACCCTTAAATATCTCACTAAAATTAGAAGCACAAATTATCGAGATTTTCCGTAATAAAAACGCCGTAATTAGCTCCGAGCCACCGTTTACAGTCCTCTCAATCTCAACACAGAAAATCTAGGGTTTCAAATCACCGAATCAATTTCGTCTAGGATCCTGTAAACCCCTAACGGTACGGTCATATTTTCAGTTTGCGCCACAATATCCAGCATACATTGTATATACTGTCTTCCTCCATTTCGACGATTATTTTTGATAATTTATGCTATTGCTTACATGATTATTCGTGTAATCCTCAGATTGACGCACCGGTGACTGGATTTTAGAGGAAGGGAGGCTCGATAAGGCGTAATTTGCAGTTAAAGTTGGTGTTTCTGATCGTTGATTATATGGAAATGTAGTAGTTTGCATCTTACTCCATCGCTGCTACTGATTTTGTTTGGTGTGAGTATGGTTGACTTTTTTCTCTGATGTTATTCCATCTTCATTTCTTCGTCGTTTGCCTAAAATTATACGAAGTATCTGATTTTAATCGCTGGATGTTTAATTGTTTCTCAAATTTCCTTACAAACGTCTGCTTCAGAATGTTATTTATGGAAATTTGATATTCAATATAATTACTTTTTAATTTTGTGTGTATATTTGCAGATTAAAGCTTTGAATTATTAAAAAAAAAACCTCATATATTGTCATTACTGCAAAAGATGGACCATGTGAACCAAGAAGTACAACCCGATATCTCAGTAATCGTTCCCAGAGAACGAAAACGGGGCCGCCCACGAAAAGATCCCAGTGAAAAACGAGCACAAAAAGTACGCATGCCACCTGGCTTTATACAATCAAACACCACACGAGTTGACCCACGGGTCGACCCAAATGAAATTATGATCGGGCAAACCGTAACCGGTGTTATAGAAGCAACTTTTGAAGCTGGTTACTTACTCGCTGTCAGACTCGGTAACTCAAATATCACATTACGGGGTGCGGTTTTCAAACCAGGCCAAACTGCACCCGTAACACTCGAAAATGACGTGGCACCACAGGCTGATATGATCAAACGGGCCGAAATCCCGTTCCCAACAGAACTCCAACCAAAACGTAGACGAAAACGGCGTTCAAAAGAGAAAAATATGCAACTTGTTACTTATGGCGGGACCACAGATTCAGTTATAACCCCTTCAAGTGGGCCCACCATGTTCACGGGCCAAGCTGTTTCACAATCGGTTAACTTATCCAACGGTTTATCAACCAACCAACCCGCGCCTCATTTACGGGCCACACAAGGGAAGCCCGTTCACTCGGTGTTACCATTGGCGGTTTACCCGCCAAACGGGTCAACTGGTCAACCGTCTGAGTCAACCACGGGTTTGGGTAATGAAAATGTTTCCTTGAAACAAACTGAAAAGTTAAACGATGTTTCGGGTCGAGTTGTGAAAAGTGAACCGGATATTGGGGATATGAATGAACAGCCACTTTTTGTTGAACCGTTGCAAAGCCGTCACTCGGTTCATCATTTTCAAGCTCCAACAGTTATGGGAGCTGTTATGCAAGGTGGGACCGGGAGAATGACAGAGCTATTGCAGGTAAAATTTAACAGTTAAATTCTGTTTCTTAAATAAATACCGAAAATTAGAAACATGTAAAAGAACAGGAAGATCAAAGATATTATTAATCTGTTAGTATATGTGGCAAAATTTACTCATTTACATATGAATGGTTGACCCGACTTCCGAGTGATCTTATGGGTCAAACGGGTTGAATGTGTGCCTAAAGTGAATTTTAGTGTACAGTTTTCTGTAGCTAAACACACATTCTTTAAAATATGCTAAACTTTTTGGAGGAAAAATGTTCGGGTAAAACCCAAATCGACACCCATACTAAATGTTACCCAATTTGACCCGTTTACCCGACCCGCCCATTTTTCACAACTAGTATATACATGGATGCTGATGTTGACTATTGACTCTAGGCTGTTCAGCAGAATATTGGTGATGACCAGGGTGCCCGAAACGGACATCCAGTGTAACAGAGATGAAGAAACCGAAACCGGTCAGTCGGGCATGATATAAATTATTTGACAGTGGGACCCGAAATTCAGAAAACATCAAGTTGATTCCATGTTTTATGTTAGTTTTAGGATCAGTTTTTTTTATTGTTTCACAGAAAAAAGCTACCTTATTTATGTTTCTAAAACCCTAAATTCAGTCAAAATTAGGTCAATATTAGGAATCTCGTAAGTAATGTATTTCGTTGTCACGTTGTTTTACGCAATTTCGGTATCGTTTACGTTTTATTATCGTAATTGCACAATATAAAACTTGAAATTTACTATCAAAAAATCAATTTCACCATATACTTTCTTTACTCATCACCCTGTACTTGAATTACAAAAAAATATAACAAAAACAGAATGAAGAAAATATAATCACTGATAAAGAAATGGAAGTCAAAACTTGATGAACACATTTTCATCTATTTAAGAAAACTTGGATACTAAAAACCCATTGGATCCGGGTATGGGCATCGGGTAAGGCGGTTGCGAATGCGAAATGGGAATGTGGGTTGGTAAAACAAATGGCGGCTGAAGACCACCGCCACTGGCGGCTATAAACGGTGGCAACGCTTGACCGACTGCATATCCTGCATTAAGACGAATGTTTACGTGTTGCATTTAGATGCGTGTTTTGAAATTATGATATTAAAATAATTAAATTCAGATAATCAGTCGTAATTAGGCATGTGCACAGTCCAAAACCCATACCGAACCGATCACAACCGGACCGAGAACCATGATAGTTTTTTACTTTTTCCAGTCTTTTTCGGTTTTACATGAAAATTCAAACTGAGAACAGAACGCTATAGCACGGTTTGATCCGGTTCGGTCCGCTGGTTCCCGGTCCAGTTTGCACATGCCTAATACAATGCAATAAAATAGCGCATTTATTTTAATAATTGTAAAACTAAAGACCATGCGATGTGTTTTGAATCAGATTCATAATCATCAGTAATTAAACATTAAACGGGCTGAAGTAAACAATGATGTAATAATCGTATCGTATAATCTCTTTTTTTTTGTATTTAATTAAAATTAAGCCCGTTGTGCGTATTATACCTTGGTGTTTAGACATTTGCGGGAAGCCTGTTGTACTCGGTACCATATCCTTCATGAACAAATCACATAACCATCAAGCCCGTACGAATAATTATATGAAATAATAAATATAACAGAAATTTATATCCAAATGCTTATAGCAGAAAACTTACTTGAGAAACTGGATGAACATAAACAACCGGTCCCAATCTTCCAACCATTACCTGTAACAGTCCATGAAAAAAAATCAAAAACCTGATAATACATAGCCACCCAACAATATACACCAACTTTTTTAAAAAAAAGAAAAGAAAAAAACATGTAGTCAAGAGAATTTTCTGTTTTTTCACAAATTTGAAGGTTATTTTTATCAATTCGTCTACTTTCTCCAACCAGATTCATATTTGGTTGGCTTGGAAACTAGATTCAATAATGGGTAAACTTAATGAAAAAAGTTAAATAGTCGAGTTTGAGTGTAAAAAAGTAGAAAACGTTGTTGTTAGGTATAAAATAAGAGGTATTTTATAATTAAGTAATAATGTTGAAGGGGCCAAAGTATAAATATTGTTTTCCCATTACATTTTCAATTTACAAATAAGAAAAAATAAATTAAGAAATTACATTTTGAGGGCTTGGGTGGACATAAGCAGGCGCTGTTTGAATCGGATGATGATATTGCCCGGTGTATCTAACGGGCTGATTTCTATTTGTCATATATCCAACAATCTGCAACCAAAAATTAAGAACAAAATATAAATAAAAATTAAATGCATATTTCATGGCCCGTGAAAACTGGACTGAAAACTGCCTGGAACGTTGATTTTATTTAATTTTTTTCTGAATTACAATACATAAATAATAAATTCATAAATTATAATAAAAACTTACAGGTGGAGGAGGATGTTGTAGTAGTACATCATTGCCTCCATATGGAACAAACTTAACGGGCACAGAACGAGAAACAAACGGGCTGATTTCAACTTCGGGCTGGCGGTGAGTAGCAGCAGCAACTGTGACAGTTTGAAAAGTGTCGGGAATGTACCCACCTGTCGCCATTGCTGGTGGGGTCGGTGCTCTCTTGTTTGGAATTGATGGACAAAATATCTTTGCTCCAGGGTTAAGTTTA
Organism: Calendula officinalis; assembly: GCA_963853835.1. Taxonomy (NCBI): domain Eukaryota; kingdom Viridiplantae; phylum Streptophyta; class Magnoliopsida; order Asterales; family Asteraceae; genus Calendula; species Calendula officinalis. Next base: position 79,376,757 of record OY970823.1, read on the forward strand.
AACTCCTAAAAATAAAATTAAGAAAAAAACATAATAAATGAGCAAAATATACGCCCCTTTTCAACTTTTTTTCATTAAGACCACCAAACTAACCGGACCAGACCTAACCGAGCTATATCAGTCTAGTTCTTGGTTTTAATTTTCATGGAAAATCGATTCTTAGTTTGGTTCAGTCCAAAACCGACAAATCGATTCGGTTCCAGCCGGTTCTTGGTATGGTCCAAGACGTCATTGGTTTGGTCCTCGGTCTGCCAGAAACATTTTTTCAGTTCGGTTGTTGGACCGTGCACATGCCTAATTTCAATAGTTAGGTGGCCTTAATGAAAAAAAGTGGAATATTGGGTAGCCTCCATATACATTATATTGTGTTTAATTTTAAAACGTATTTGTATATATATATACCTTAGAAGCTTGATTAGAATTTGAGGTTTTTGAAACGACGGTTTCATTTGGAGTTGATGGATTAACATGAATTTTAGTTGGTTTTGGCGGTTGAGCTTCAACAGAATTGGTTGAGTGAACAACGACTTCGGGTTTAAATCCGTTAGCAAGCCCGTTTTCGGTTCCGGGCGAGGATCTATACATTTATAAATTTTAGTTATAAATTAAGCAATTTGAACAAAAAAAATGTACTTTCACATTTGTCCTTGTTTGGTCAATGTACAAATTTTTGTGTAAACGGGTTATTGAAAGATGACTTTCTGGCCCGTTTGGGTGATTCAACAAACCTAATGACCTAATAAGTTGATGATGTGGCGGTATCTTGTTGTTTGGGTCATTACTCATTAGGTTGTCGAATAGCCCAAACGGGCCAGAAAGCCATCTATTAGTTACCAAACTGGACATAATTACACAATGATTACTGGTACATCAATTTATAATTTTCTAAAAAATATTCAATATCTTGCCAATTTGGACACGGAAACGTATAAAAAAGTGACCATTTTTCATAAAATTGTAAAGTTTAGTATAAAATAAAAATAAAAATTGAAGCTTTATAAAAGTCATACCTTGTTTGACTAGTATGTGGTTGACCAACATTTGACTTTTTAGATGATGTTTTATTTGCTTCTGTAAATGGAGTTCCATTAGAAGAAATTGAGCTTGCAACAGCCCCTGTATTGTCTCCAGTTTCATGTCCAACAAAACCATCAGCTGGAAGTAATACTCTCTGTAAAAGAAGAAAAAACATTTTTATATTATTTTCTTAAATATAATTAATTAAAAGGGGAAAACCCATTTATAACGGGCACCCCGGGCAGGCTGAGACCTAACCGTTGCCATGGCCCGTGACCTCACAAAAGTTATTCGGGAGCCTTAACACTAGGCCATCGCCACATATGGAAATAAATCATAAAAAATATATTAAAAAAAAGTGACAAAATAACACCTTTGCTATGACTTGAACAAGATCCTTTGACTGAATTATAAGTGTTTCTATAATATCCTCATTTGCCACATTCGAATCACAACTTCCTTTTTTGATCATTTTTGCTCGCTTCAACACGATAGCTACACCAAAAAAAATGCAAATTAATATTAAAAAAAGAAGAAGATGGTTCTGGGAGAACCGAGTTTACTGACTTTTTTCGGTTTTGGACCGGACCGAAAACCGATTTTGCATGGAAATTCAAACCGAGAACCTGACCGGTATAGCTCGGTTCAGTCTGGCCGGTTCTCGGTCCTGCACATGCCTACACTAAATCAAAATTAAACTTTATTGGCATTTCAAAATTAAATTCCGGCAACAACCCATAACAAAATTTAGATCATAAATCAATCAAATTAAACAAAAACACATAAAATCAATAAACCCCACCAACAATAAATCGATAAATCAAGAAAAGCACCATTTTTTTTATATTGGCATTTCAAGTTCAAATTTTTACAACATTTAACAAGAACCCATAAACAGATTTAGATCATTAGTCAATAAAACTAAGGAGATTTATTCAAATCAAGAAAGGCCTGCAAATTTAGTGGATCAAACCATTTTTCTAATTTATTGGCATTTCAAGACCAAATTTTTACAGCAATTGGCAATAACCCATAACAATATTTAGATCATAGATCCTAAAATTAAACAAAAACACGTATATAAATAAATAAATAAATAAATAAATAATAAATAAGAAATACATACCATAAAGGTCATCAACACAAGCAGTATGAAAGATTCCAGAATAAAGAGAGCCATCCTTTATATAAACTTCAACAGAAATACCAATTAGACACATAGTTGTAATTAGCAACGCATCGTTTACAAGTGTCGGTGATTCGTTTCGGCAACCCATTTGTTGTTGTTTGATTCGATTGATGATTGATGTAGTTCAAATTGAAATTGAAAATTTGAAATTGAATCGATATGAGCTGACGAATTAGAGAGATCTAGAGGTAGATGTAGTTGTAATTGTAGTTCTTGATGGTTAAAATCCAAATTTTGATTTTTGGGAAAAGCATTTTATAGCAGGACGGTTTTGTGATTTTGTATGAGGGCGGCTATGTTCATAATTTGGGATTTGGAACTTTGAATGGAATAAAAATGGAATTTTATTAAATTTAGGGTAAATTTCATGGAAATTAAAAGTGGATTCTATTTGTGATAATAAGTTAATAACGTCATTATCGGTATCTATATGTGTAGGATTGGATCTAGCAATTGGAAACTTAGACCGAGAATCGGCGGAATCATGATCGGACCGGACCATATTGAAAAAATTAGTTACATCAGTCTAATTATGGGTTTGAACTTTCATACAAAACAGGTTGTTGGTCCAGTTCGATCTAAAATTGGAAAAATATGGTTTTTAGTTCGATTCAGTCTGACCCCAATACATTATCAGTTTGACTCTCAATCTAACCGAAATCATTTTCTTGGTTCTCATCTGGTCCAATCCGAACAATTCGGTTCGATCATTAGACTAATCAAAAACTTATGTTATAGAAACTTGAAATTGATTGATTTTGACTTATATAGTGAATTGATTTTTCTTTTGTATACTAAATTTGCTTTTTACTATTTTGTTATTGATAAACGTTTGAAATTACGACTAACAAACACAACATATTCACTTTAATTACTATTATTTTGAGGTTGGTTCCCACAAAAGCAATTAATGCGTTGTTTTTAATTGTATCGGTCATCGGACCTATAAGACATTCTTTGTGTAAAATAAAATAAAAAACTTAAAAATTAGATGATGCATAGGCTAGGACGGAAACGATATTCATGGATAACCCCGATTAAATGAATAATTTATGTTACTTATAAAACCAAAAACATAACTATTCGTTGTTTGCGTTTGGCGTTTGTTTTAGTTATCTCTTAAAGTTAGAAACCTAACAATACAGATGATATAATGTCATTACTTAAAATTAAAAAATAAACATTTATGTTTAAAAAACATAACTAAATAAATATATACTAACAACACTAAACTCACAACTCACAAGCAATGTCAAAATTATGCAATTAGTGATATGAGACCTTTTGTTTTCTTTAAATCATTTTTTATTTTCAAAATTTTAATATTTTATTATTCACAGTACTAAAAAACATGGTTTTGTAAATGACTAACGTGCATAAAACGCTTATACATTTATTGATGGAGTAATATTCCTAAAATTCAATGAGCGATTTTTATATTTTTTTTTGTCTTCTTATTAACCGTCATTATCATTCTCCTAAAAAGATAAAAAAATAACTATGTAACAAAAATAAAACCCTAGCTACACATCCTACCGCCTAAACCCCAAATTTCACCATAAAACCCAACGATTCCGACCACCGTCTAAAACCCTAGCAACCGATTTCCCAACACAAAAATGAAAAAACCAAAGTCAAAGCAACTACGTTTACAAAACCGTTCATCGGAGGTACATGAAATTGAATTACTCGAAAAATGGATACAATTTGGGAAACCTGAATCAGGTTCGAATCCATTATCCCTCCCGCCGCTACCGGCGAATCTCCGATCGGACGTATCGATGAAAACACTTACTCTCAGTATGCCGGTTGCATCAAATTCCAGCAACTTCCAATTTCGAAGAATTTGAAAGACGGATTACGGCAATCTGGATTTAAAAACATGACTAATATTCAGAGAGCTTCATTGCCTCATGCGTTATGTGGCCGTGATATACTCGGTGCCGCCAAAACTGGATCCGGCAAAACCCTAGCTTTTGTAATTCCTGTAAGTTATTTATAAGTTTTTTTCGTAAAATTTGATATATGTATGCTTTTGAAATGTGATCAGTAGTTTAAGCTTAATTAGATTGCTCTAATGAAGTATGATAACAAATTAGCTAATACTGCGAGCTAATGTATCTTATTATTTGCTCATTTTTAGGATTAAGTACCAAAATGACCGAAATAAAATGGGATCTGTTACTAGTTTAACCTTAATTAGACTGCTCTAATGAACTACTATAGTAATTGAGCTTATGCTGAAGCTTATTATGTGAGCTGTTGTATGACTGTATCTTATTATTTACTCATTTTTAGGGTCAATCACAAAAATAACCAAAATCAAATATTCAAATGGACCTTTCACATTTTATGCAGGATTTTTAGAACGAAATAGGCATTAATTTAGCAATTAGTATCAATTTCATGTTTTATAATTCTAAAAATTCACAACTTTTTTAGGGTTTGGAGAAATTATACAAAGCAAGATGGGGTGTAGAAGATGGAGTAGGTAGTATTATAATGTCTCCAACTAGAGAATTAGCAAACCAACTGTTTGGTGTATTGAAATCAGTTGGAAAACATCATGGATTTAGTGCTGGTCTTTTAATTGGTGGTAATGAATATGATGAAGAAAAAGACGTTGTAAATCGGATGAATATATTGGTTTGTACACCTGGTCGGCTTCTTAAACATATGGATACAACTCCAAATTTTGATTGTTCACAATTACAGGTCACAATATATTCTTCCATTTTTTTTAATGTTTTTTTAGTTATTTATTTGGTTTTATGGATCGGTATTCGTTCTGTATGAACTAAACCGGTTAGATGAAATCAATCGGTACCAAAACTACAAAGTACATACAATTCTATCCTTAAAAAATAATTGTATTGTATTGTATATGTATATCTTGGAGTAAATTACATAAATTGTCCCTGTCGTTTGTATGTCTTTTGTATTTCGTCCCTCAACTTTCTTTCAAGCGATTAATCGGTTTCTAGGCGGGTACCCTAAATTATACAGGAATTTATTTTTAAATAATAGAAGTACTAGCAATGTGGTCTGATTTTCTCGTGTAGAATTTGACCGAATTGACCGATATTCACCGATTTTTACCGATATTTCAAGTAGATTTTTACCGACTTGACTGATATTTACCGATGTTGATTTCTAGTTACATGGATGGTCCCAAATTTTGAAATTTTGTAACATCAACAGTCCTTAAAAAATTAACGACCTTTTTTTTTTGCTTTAAAGACTGTTGGTGTTACAAGTTTCAAAATTAGAAACTATCCATGTAATACAAAAAGTCAAGGGACAAAATCCATAATTTCATACAAATCAAGGGACAAAATCCATAATTTCATACGGTTATACCCATTGTCAACTAAATCACTTTGCTAACTTGACCCATAATACTGAATACATAACACATAGTCAAACGGGTCAAAATTGGAAGCTGATTTGGACCCATAATCAACAGGTTTTGGTACTTGATGAAGCAGATCGAATCCTTGATGCTGGTTTTAAAAAAGAAGTAAATGCAATTATTTCACAACTACCAAAACACAGACAAACTTTACTGTTTTCTGCAACACAAACAAAATCAGTTAAAGATCTTGCAAGACTCAGTTTGAAAGATTCTGAATATGTTGCTGTTGATGAAGAAGCAGTTGCTGCTACACCGACCCGTTTGCAGCAAAAGGTTATGATTGTTCCACTTGATCAGAAGTTAGATATGTTGTGGAGTTTTATAAAAGCACATTTGAATTCAAGAATTCTTGTTTTTCTTTCCAGCTGCAAGCAGGTACTTTTTTTTTTCTATTTAGGGTAAATTACAGAAATTGTCCCTGTGGTTTTTTGGATTCTGCGTTTTTGTCCCTAAACATTTTTTTCTAAGTTTTTTGTCCATGTGGTCCTCATTCTTCCTTTATTTTGTCCTTTTCCACCTAAATTTTCCAAAATACCCTTATTTTTAATATATATGATTTTTTTATCTATTTTTCTTTTTCCGGTCATCTTCTCCGGCGAAGAAAAATAAGATTAAAAAAACCAGATTAATTAAAATTAAGTGTATTTTGGTCAATTTAGGTGGAAGCGGATGAAATAAAGAAAAAATGAGGACCACCGGGACAAAAATCCCTGAAAAAGAGTTTAGGGGTAAAAATGAAGAATTATGTAGTTTATCCTTTTATTTAATTTTATGTTTTTTCTTATGTGGGGGCCACCGAAGTTTTCAACTTTTTTCATTTTGGCCACCAAGTATCTTGTGACATTTTACCAATTTTGACGAAAACATGCCAAATGATGTAAATAGCAATAGTTTTTTAGTAGACCAAAGCACTTGTGATGAGGTGTCGGCATATTTTGTTATTGTTTTCTAAAAAAACTTAAGGGCATCTTTTTGTCATTTGACACTTTTTGTTGAAGTTGGAATAAATGTCACAAGATAGATACTTGGTGGCCTATATGGAAGTTTTAAGTAACATATCTTGTTCCATTTGTGCCAATTTCGAAACCATGTAAAAGGACGAAAATAACCTGTCTTTTTAACAAGACTAGGTACTTGTTATGGGGACATGGGGGTGTCAACATTTAGTACTTTTGTTTTTTTTTTCTGAAATACTTAAGGGCATTTTTGTCATTTGGCACATTTTTCGTTGAAATTGTATATAATGACACAAGATACATGCTAATAATATATGGGTGGTTCTTTTTTACAGTTACACACTTATATACTGTTAGATTGTTTACAGTTTTTTTTTAATTATTATTTTTATTTACTGTTTGTTATTTGATAGGTGAGATTTGTATATGAAGCATTTAAGAAACTTCGACCCGGTATCCCTTTGAAATGTTTGCATGGAAGAATGAAACAAATAAAACGGACATTTATATTACAACAATTTGTTGAGCAAAAATCAGTTCTATTTTCAACTGACGTGTCTTCAAGAGGTTTAGATTTCAACAAAGGGGTTGATTGGGTTGTTCAGGTAAACTAGAAAGATTTGGCGGGTCGGGTCGTCTAGTAACAGATTGAAACGGGTCATATTTGTACTTGTCTAAACGGGTCGGGTCATGCTCATTGGGTAACAGGTTGAAATGGCCAACGGGCCATATTTGTAGTTGAAGAAACTAGAAACGGGCTGGGTTGGGTAACAAGTTGAAACAGGGCATATCTGTACTTTCTTTTTCCGAAGGTTATTGTAGTTATTATTGCAGTAATTATGATTACAAAACCAACAATTTGCAATAATAATGTAAGTTTTTGAATAACAATGATCTATAGATTGTATAATAGAGTTTGAGTGGCTTACAACCTTTTTGGCCCGTTTGATTTTTAGCTAATTTTTTTAGAGTAAGTTACTGAAATTGTCATCATGTCCATGTGGTCTTTCGAATTATACGATTTTGTCCCTAATTTTTTTTTCTTCGTTTTTTTGTCCTTATAGTTCCGAATTTCATTGTTTTTGTCCTTGTGAATTCTAATCTTTAAATTTCATTTTTTTCTTCCATTTTAAAATATAATGACCAAAAACCAAAATACCCTTATAAATATTTTCATCCATGGTAAAAGGAAGCATATGAATCAACTGCAGAAAAAGAAAACAAAAAAGAAATAAAGAATCAGAAAAAAATGTTTATAAGGGTATTTGGGCATTTTAGGTCCAAAATGGATGGAAAAATGAAATTTGAAGACCATTAGGTCATTTTAGGGACAAAAATCACGAAATTAATACGTACAGGTAAAAAAATGAATTTTAAAGTATAGGTACAAAATCATAGAATTTGGAAAATTTCTGTAATTTACTCATTTTTTTATTTGACCCCGTTTACTGATAAATGGATTAAGCACTGTAGTGTTGAGGGATTAAATCTGATTTTTTTAATTTTATTTTTATTTTCAGTTGGATTGCCCTGATGATGTGGCAGGCTACATACATAGAGTTGGTAGAACTGCCCGTTATGATTCTTCAGGGAAGTCAGTTTTATTCCTTTTGCCTTCAGAAGAAAAGATGCTTGAAAGATTCAATGACAAAAAGATACCCATTCAGCAAGACAAGGTAATTTTTATTTAGGGCTAGTAAAACGGGCCAATCGGGTGACGGGCCGCCTCTATTGTCAGTTACTCTTGTTAAAAATTTGTTTTTTGAGTAAATTACGCCAATTGTCCTTGTGGTTTGTACCAAATTTCACTAATAGTCCTTTAGTTTCAAAAATTACACTGGTAGTCCTTATTTCAGAAACCTATTGCACCTGTGGTTCCTTACACTAACTGAAGTTAAATGTAACTCATCCCATGTGCTGTGCACATGAGGGTATTTTCGACATTTTACAGCTTTTTCTCTTTAAATTAATAAACATTTTTCTTTTTGTTTTTTAGTATATTAAATGAAAAAGCTGTAAAATGTCGAATATACCCTCATGTGCACTGCACATGGGATGGGTTAACGGAAAAATTATTTAACGTTAGTTAATGCAAAGGACCACAGGTGAATTAGGCTTCAAAAGTAAGGACTACTAGTGTAATTTTTTAAACTAAAGGACTATTGGTGTAATTTACTCTTGTTTTTTTATTTATTTATTTATTTATATATTGTTGGTTTTTAAATATATAATATATAATTTGTTAATCTTAAACAGCCAAACCTAAAACGTCTGCAGCCCGTTTCGGGTTTATTAGCTGCACTGCTAGCCAAATACACAGATCTTCAACCTTTAGCCCAACGGGCCTTCAAAACATACATAAAATCAATATACAAACAAAAAGATAAAGAAGTTTTTGATGTAACAAAACTTCCAATTGATGATTATTCAGCATCATTAGGGTTACCAATGACCCCTCAACTTCGTTATCTTGACCGGAAAAAAATGGTCAACACGGGCCCCACAGAGTCAAAAATTGTGCCCGTGAAAAAAGATTTAATTAGACAAAAGGAGAATAATAGTAATAATCTACTTGAAGAATCTGAAGATGAAGAAATAGTTGAATTACTTCATAAAAAGGAAAATGTGGATGGTGCAGCTGATGATATATTGTATGTAACTTCTTTACTTTATATTATTATTATTATTTTTATTATATTATCTTAGAGTAAATTACAAGGATGGTTCCTAAGGTTTATCCCAAATTTTACCTATGGTCGTTTACTTTAAAAATTATGCTGCTAATATTTTTTTGGAAACGTTTTGCACATATAGTCCTTTAGCCTAATGTTTGTTAAATATTTTAACACAAAAATGACTATTGTAATTTAAAAGGACTACCCGTTTAAAGGACTATTGGTGTAATTTTATAAAGTAAAGGTCTATAGTTGAAATTTGGGTTAACCCTAGGGACCATCCTTTTAATTTACTCATTATCTTATATTGTCGGGTTAATTGTTTTTTAATTCCTAAAAACCTACACTGATTTGGCATTTTAGTTATTAAACTTTTTTTTCCTTAAACTTTAACCCCTAAATTTTTATTGACCTCACTTTTTTCCTTAAACTTTAACTCCTAAATTGTTGTTTATAAAAGGGTAAAAAGTTTAACGCCAAAAGCGCAGAATCCGAAATACTCTGGGGACAATTTCTGTAATACACCCAAAATTATATGAACGTTATGGAAAGAAAACATTGGTGCAATAAAATTAACTTTTTATTATATCTTGATGTGTTTTTTTAAATTTTTTTTGTAGGCCTACAACTAGAATTCTTAAAAAAAAGAAGCTAAAAATAAATGTTCATAGACCAGTGGGAACACGAGTTGTATTTGATGAAGAGGGAAACACAATGGCACCACTTGCAACATTAGCTGACACAAGGGCTGATTCTGCTCTTCTTGATAAAGATAAAGGTATTAAATTAATAATAAAATAGTCAAAACGGGTCGAAACGGGCTCAAAATGTTTGACCCTGTTTCTTATAAATAAGTGTGTCCTAAATATGATCAGAGAGAAAGTGTATCTATTATGGCAATAATTTAATCTTGTTTAAAACATAAATTTAACCCGAGTGTATTGGTTGGATTTTGTAACAACTCAAATACAGGTAATGAAGAATTAAAAGTAAATTTATATTGTCCTTTTGGTCTTCTGAATTTTATGATTTTATGTCTAAACTTTTTTTTTTCGTTATTTTTGTTCCTATGGTTTTTAAATTTCATTTTTTCTTCTATTTTGAACTAAATGACCAAAATACCCTTATCTTTTAATTTTATTTTTTTGAAAATTCTTACTGTTTTTTCATGATTTTTGTCCCTATCTTTTGGGGACTTCGACCCGTTTGACCGATTCTTCTTTAGCAATCTTTTTATTATTACCTGGGTGACTCGTTATAGATAAAAACACAACCCGAATAAAGGAGAATTTTTTGTACCTTTACAGTAATGAAGAGGTTTGCCGAGTTGCGAGAAGAGATGAAAACACGTGATAAAGAAGACAAGCAATTGGACCGCCAAAGACGTAAAGAAAATAAAATTAAACAGAAAATTAAACAAAAAAGAGCAAGAGATGAAGAAGATGATGATAACGAGGATGATGACTTTTCTGAGTCAGACAAAGACTTTACAAAAGTCAAACGGTCAAAGGTGTACTTTGATAGCGATAGTGATAACGAGAAGAACAATGAGGTGGAATTGAAGACTGATGCAATCTCTTTGGCAGAGCAAGAAGAACTTGCTCTTAAGTTGTTGAGTTCTATGAATTCGTGACATTTTCATCAATCCAAATTTTGTTTAATTTATTAAATTTTGTTTAATTTATGCTAAAAAATCAAAGTTTTGTATAACAGTAATCTATAGAGTTGGTATACAGTATAAACTTCAATTCTTTCAGTCCATTTTGTATGCAACTGTACAAGTTATTATTGTAGCAAAACTTAGTTTTAAGTACATGGTTAAAATTCTAAAGTGTTAGTATTACCCAAAATTAGGTAACAAGGGCTAACAATCCCTTCGATTTTATTTTTGTACATATCTGGTTTTTTAACTTCCTTAGATGCATAATAAAGCTTTACTATTATCCAAACTACAAATTTGAAACCTAAATAGTCAATATATTTGCTTATTATGAAAAAATTTCCATTACTTTTCCTATTAGTAAAGGTAGAATAAATCGAACATTTTATCTAAATAGCTGAATTCGAACAAATTCGATTAAAAAATACGAAAGATAGTAATTGCCGTTGTTTTGCTCGGATACCATCTATCTAGTATTGTTACATTACGCATCATTTTCTTTGTATATTATATAAAATCACTTTTTATTATGCTGATATTATATGATAACCCCACATCAAATGAGGTATGTACAAAGTGGAGGAGAGGACTGATTATGCTTTTTTGTGGGGCTCTACTTAGAGCTTGGAACCGTGACCCCAAATAAAATAGATCACTCACTTTCATAGCTTTGATATGATGATGAAGAGGTAACAAAACTTAGATCACAAGTTAGAATGGTGTATTCTTTTCTCTTAAAAAAATGTATTATTTTAGATTAAATTACATGGATACTGCATGAAATTTTATACGTTCAAGTTTCATATATGATCTTTTACTTAAAAAAAACCAAGATTCACCTATGATCTTTTACTTTAAAAAATTAAGCGAAGTTTTTGTTAGTAGTTTCTGCACCTACAATCAATGTTGTAGAACTCGCTACCGTTTATTCGACGACCTTGTAACGAGTACTCGGTGAGTACTTGACGAGTACTCGAATCGGGAATTTATATGTATAAAGTTATAAAAATATATAATATCATGTAATTTACCTAATATATTAAAATAAATACATATTAAATGATAAATTGTAAGTTAAATTGTATCACATGAATAAGATTAATAACATAGGACAAGTAACATAGATTCATTTTCTTGTGTGCCTAACACAGTTTCTCTTTAAATCAATTAACCGTACAATTTTAAAACTCAATTGGAGTCTAAATCCCCGTTATTGACTGATTTTGATCGACTAAACTGCTAAACTGACTTTTTATTTTTACCACCGGTGACTGAGTAATTAACTCGTTAGTACCAACTCGACTCAGTAGAACATCGGGTAGCGGTTACTCAGCGAGTACTCGACCAGGTAGACCGAGTTTCTCAAGACTACCTACAATCATCTATTTTAGTGATCATTAAAAATTTCCTTTAAAAAATTACGCTAATAGTAAAAGACAATGTAAGATAAGCGAACCTCACGAACCACTCTCTTAATTTCCTCTCTTAACAAAATGAATTTTTGCAATTTAGAGCTCAACATTACCAAACCCCTTAAATATTTTGTTACATACGAACAGACGAAAAAACAAGAGAAAAAACTGACTGACTTTAGAAAGTTAACAGCAATCCATCCATATAATTCTCAACAAACATAACAAGAAACTCACAATTAAACACAAACCACTTCAAATGTCACACATTCCATCTCTCACAACCACCAGATCACTGCAAATACATATTCAGATCAACAATTAATAACAAAATAAAATAAAATAAAAATTAAGTAAATTACAGAAATTGTCCTTGTGATTTTTGTACCTAAACTTTTTTTTTTTCAAGATTGTTGTCCCTATGGTCTTCAAAATTCATATTTTTTAATTTATTTGTTAAAAAGTTCTGAAATTTTTTTGTAAGGGCATTTTAGTCATTCCAAGTCAAAATGGACAAAAAAGATGAAATTTGAAGACCATAGGGACAAAAATCACGACAAAAGAAAGTCTAGGTACAAAATCAAAGAATTCATAAAACCCCAGGGACAATTTCGGTAATTTACTCGAAAATAAAAAAAGGAAAAATGGTACCTGCTGTGGTTGTTGTTGATAACCGCCATAACCACTTGCACCTGCATAGACTCCATAATATGCGTTTGGGTCTTGAGGTGGGGGTGCATAGTATCCTTGTGCATAACCGCCATAATACCCACCACCATACTGTTGACTTTGCTCACCTTGACCCTGAAAGTCAACCCCAAATGTCAAATATATACTGTAGCTATAATTATTAGGTAACCAAACAGGTTCGGGCCTAAAACTTTTTTTTTTGGAGTTTAGAACATTCTATAAATAGTTATGTATCGATTTTATTATTTAATAATAATAATAATAAGCTAAACTTATGAGTAATATCTTAATTACAGTTTAATTCTCAAACTTCTACTGATTTGACGTTTTTGCCCTTCAAATTTTTTCTTTCTTGGTAACGGGTTTATCCTGGTTGACTTGGTGTTTAACACCTAATTTTTTGATGACTTATTGCGTTTTAACCCTTTTATCATTTCTATTTGGCGATCTAATCAACCTATTTTCTCAAGAAAAAAATGGTATAGAAATTGGCATAATAAATTGCTGTAAATGTGGTATAAAAAAATAATTATAATCTTCTTTTAACAAGTCTGCCAAAATTTATGATAAAACCATTGTTAAAAAAATGTTTCAAGGGCAAAAACGTCCAATTGGTCAAGTTGAGGGATTTAAACATAACCAACCTCTACTATTTAATTATAGCCTAAATCGACATATAAAATTATGCCTTAAAGTAACATTTTGAGCAACTTTTGACTATCTTACCATTTTTTACTCATTTTGTCGATAAATATAAATTATCGCCTAAAATAAAAAATAAAATAAACTAATTAACTCAAACCTGTTTGCTAGAGGGACTACGTCCCCAAGAAAGACGAACACTTTGACCTCCTAATTCAGTACCATTTAAAACTGATAAAGCTTGCTCTGCACATGCTCTAAAATACAAAAAATACCACATAATTGTAAGTAAAATTAAAAAAAAAAAAAAAAACTGAAGAATCTTATTACCTGTTAGCAAACTGTACAAACCCACAACGTTTTCCCACGGGAATCTTCACATGAACTAATTCACCAAATTGGCCAAATACTTGCCTTAAGGCTTCATCAGAAACACTGGGATCTAAGCCACCAACAAATATCTAAAATCATGAATGTAGGTAGTTAAATTAGGTATTATGGAGTCCACAAAAAAATATATAAATTAAAATTAAAATTAAAAACCCACAGTGGTATTGTTCGGGTCACTTTCTCCCTGACTACTTCCTTGAGAATTTTGGTAAGGAGATGCTGTGTTTGTCAAAAATGTTAAGATGATGAAATTTACATAAAATTTTTCAAGATTTTAGAAAACTTACCGGTTCTCCACATCTCATCACAAAAAGCAATAATAAGTAAAAAAGAGGGATAAAGATTATACTTTGTAAAATCGGTCGGTGGTGATTAATCGGTCTAGGCGGGTACCCTAACTAAGTAATCTATAAAGGATTTTTTTTAAATAAAAATTAGGAATGTTGACTGATTTTGAGTGACATTCTCGAGTAGAATTTGACCCATATTCACCGATTTTGAACAATTTTTACAACAATGTGTCACCATATACTGTTTAGATCCACAAACACAAGATTAAAAGATTTCATGATGATGCCTGAAATTAAACAAAGAACTTCCACAACCTAAACATTTTCAAATGTTGTACTTGTACCCAATTTTACCACCAAAGACTAATGAAGGGTAAACTGAAACCAGAGAAAATAAACCGACAAAATTAAGGAACGCGAACGCCCAATACTGAAAGAAGATAATACAGATGCTCAAAGACACATTAGGTAAAGAATGCAGGAAAAATGTGCATAAAACAGAAAGAAATAAGTATAAAAGCAGTTTCAGCAAAGAATGGTAAGTAAATACAAAAGAAACTGGAAAGGTAAATGAAAAACGGGACTGAAAAATAAAGAAACGGAGCGGGAAAAGACTGTAATAAGGAAAGAAGCTCATTACATTGCATTACTTTAAAAAAAACTGACCTAAACAAGGCCACTGCAATTAAGTGGAATCATTTCGGCTTCTCAGGGTCCTGCTTTTGAGAAAAGATGAGCTTTTATAAGTTATATATATGTTTTTTAAAGAATTAATTAAACGGGCCCGCTTTCAGAAAGAAACATATTACTAAAACTCAAGACATCTTCAAGGAATAATTGACAAAATATCCTAGTCCAAAACCACCATAAGCTAATATGAGAGAATATAAATAACTGATAAAAACAAACAATATAAGACCTATAATGATAATAATAAAGTAATCATTTAATGCTAAAAAGTTCTAAAAATGTACCTTTTTGCATACCACCACCACCGCCACCAGTGCCACTTTTGGTAGCTGCAGGACCAATACGCATAGGCCTAGAAGAACAAGGAACACCATTCATTTCAGACATTGCACGAATTTGTTCACTTTCATCACCAAATCTAACAAAACCGTAGCCTTTAGATCGACCAGTTGTTCTATCAGTAACAACTTTTGCTCCCTTAACAGATGAGAAAACAGTTTTGAAAGTTTCTTGCAGAATGTAATCTGACACATCAGCAGCAAGATCACCAACGAAGATTGTGTAATCAGGTGTATCATCGTTGCGTCTTTCCCCTGCACCGAGTGTAGCCCAATTGAGCCTAAAGTTCTGCTCACTTGATGGCATTAGGGTTCCATTGTAGGTTTGTAAGGCGTTTTCTGCACCTGCACGGCTTCTAAACTCAATGAAACCGTACCCTTCAGGTTGTCCGGTTTGCTTGTTTCGAATAATTTTCACTGTTACAACCTGAAAAGAAATTCAGATTATGAACAATCAGTTAATTAAACAGCTTTGAATCAAACACATATAAAGTAAATTCACTCAAATAAAAGGGATTAACTATACCTCTCCAGTATTGTAGAAACAATTGGTAACATACGTCTCATCCATCCAATACTGCAAATCACCAATCCAAAGCGAACGAATCTCATCGGAACTCGCCGGAGCAGCACCTCCGTACTGCTGCAGCTGCTGCTGAGCTGCTTGCATCATCTGCTGTGTATGATGCTGCTGAGGCGGTACTTGTTGCGCCCACATATGAGGCGGCAGTGGCTGTTGATGCTGTTGTTGCGGCGGAAGAGGCATCATCCACTGCTGCTGCGGTGGCGCTTGTTGGTACTGTTGTTGCTGCTGCGGTGGCACTTGCATCGGAGCCATTGGTGGTTGTGCCATACCGTTTCCTGGCTGCATCATCTTTTGAAGAAAAAACTCGAGGTGATTGAAGACAAATTGAAATCGAAATCGAAAAATAGGAAGAACGATGAGATAGAAACCCTAACAAATCCGGTTGATTGGATATGAGAATAGGGTTGATTGATAAGAACCCTAGACGGATCGCAGGGACCCTAAATCCAGATAGGGTTGATTCGTGCAAGAGGATATTTTAGTGTGAGGTGTCGGGTATTATATAATGAGTTTGAATAGTTTGGGCCGGTTTCTATTGGGCAACTGTGATAAACGTAAATAAGCCCATTTATGCTTTACTCATTTCTATGGGCCCATTGATTGGATGGAAGACCAAGTCTATTGCCAATGTCACATCAATGCAGTTTTGTCAAATTATTGGCACGACTCATTAGTTAGGACAATCGGCTCTGGGTACATCGGGTATAAGACCCGAAACCGATATTAATTAACTATGTACTTGGAATTTATTGTGGTATAATACTATTAATATTATTCGGTTTATGATAATTACACAATTGTTATTTATAAATTATTATAATATTACATGTATAAACTAACATATATGATAAAAACACCCAAAACCGGCTCCAATTACTATTTCGGTTCCATTCGGGTCTATACCCGATTTACCCGAACCGAACCCGGAACAGAACCGGAATCGTATTCTATTAAACGGTTCGGTTCTCGGGTCTACTAATCCTCCTAATTCGGTTCTCGGGTATTTCGGGTCCGGGTCCATCCGGGTCGGTTCCGGGCCCGATTCCATCCCAAATTGCCAATGTCACATCAATGCAGTTTTATCAAATTATTGGCACGACTCGTCAGTTGGGAAATGTCAGTTTTCTCTTCTCCAAACCGATAAATAGAGAAGAGGTAAAGGTGGGCTGAATGTGCATTTTAATAGAGTATAGTGTGTGTATATTTTAAAATGACCGATACAAATAACTAAAAGATATATCGATTTGTCGGCATGTATATGCTATTTAAGTGTCAGTTGGCGTGTCAGCTGATGTGATGTTGATTTGAAAAAAATAGTTATATCATGGTAGGCATCATTCTAAATACCCATGTCATAGTATCGTAAGTAAGCTTTTCTAATTAAACGGCACGTTCGGCAAACCATTCATCAAATATTCTATGAGCAATTGTTAAACAAACGAATATGAATAATATTTTATGTATTTGTTAGTTAAATGAGCAATTGTCCCCCGTTTGTAAATATTCTGTAAGTAGTTCGTTATGATCTATTTGTGTTCAATAACTATATATGTAATTTAAGTATTTTAAATAAAGATGATTATACTTATACCAATAATACAAAATGATTGTATAATTATATTCACTAACAATCAATTAGTACTTAATTACTCAACGAACAAACACGAGTACAAAACATATTTCATTTAAATGTTCATAAACACTTATTTTTCTTAACGGCTGAACATGTACAAGTCCCTTTCATAGGGGAGAAACTATCGGCAAACTCAATATACATGTGAACACAAATAGAGCTTTTATCGATCTATTTGAACTCACTTGATTCCATGCTCAAAAGCCAAAAAAAATTAATGAGACGAGCTTTAGCATATAAAACTAAGGGTGTTTTATAAAGTTTATTTAAAAAGTTTTTGAGCTTTTAAGCTTGCCTAAACTTAATAAGCCATCTTAAGTGTTTGTGAGAATTTATAAACATATGTTTATAAGCTTTTTAGGAGCTTTTAGATAAGCGCATTTAAGGTGGATTTTTAAAACTTATTAACTATTTACATCTTTACGTTATCAATTAAATCAAACACTTGAAGTTATTAGCTTATGAAACATGTCATTTTTAGTCATTTTACAATATTTTTAGGTACATACGGACTGTAGATATGATCAAATTGTAAAGTTGAGTGCATGTTACAGATGCTCGGAAATATTAAGGAACTATTTTCTGAAAATGGAAGTAAAGTAAATATCGTGTGATCCAGAACCGGCCCAAAGTGTGTGGGCCGGAGAACAACCAAACCGGCCGAGCTTCTTTAATATACGACAATCAAATGTATATACTTACAACCGTATATCTCTATATATTCTCTCAGATTTGCCGCTAGGGCTAGTTTCAGCTGCTGGCCGTCGTCTGATAAGAGATTCTACACATCATCGATCGATTTGAGCAACTTTCCATCTACAAAGCAGTAAGTTAATTCAATATTTGACTTTGTTGTTACTTGCAAATTCAATTATTAATCAGAATTCCAAATTTCGAATTAGGTTATCTTTTTTCGTGTGATTCGATCGTGCTGCATGATTTTAGTTCCGATGATCGTTCGTATGCCTTTATTAATTGTTGAATATTTGCTAGTAATGATGAAAATCCGTCTAGCTGGTTTTGTAGTAAAAAATGTAGAAAATTTACTTGATTTTGAACTCATGAGATCGAACTAGTAACCTTTTATAATGGAGTAGATCTGTTTGTTTATTTCTCAAAATTGTACTATTTTTGCATTGATAGTATATATATGTATGCAACAGTAATTAATTATGATTTCGCAACTGATTTAGATTTTTTCATAATTGTTAATGGAAAGCAGTTGTAGAAGATATTTTGCTGATTTCGTAACGTGTTGCAATGTGAATGTGAAACACAAAGGGTATATATATGTGTATAATAATTAACTAATTTCTGCTGATTTCGTAAATAACAAGTAACCTATTTCGTCTTGGAATTCTTTTAGCACATATTTATGTATAACCAAACTTTTTTTTATTATTATTTCAATTATATTTTACAATATGCTTTCCTATGTTTTTTCATTGCTTGAATTTTATTGCATAATCTTACAATTATATCTATGTTCAGATTCAAAATGGCAGACAATGGTAACGGTTCCACAAACGATGAAACCAAAGATCAAAACCCTAAATCTTCAGAAATCATCATCAACAACGAATTATCAATCCCAATCGACGAATTATCACGAGAAATTCAAGATACTCTCACTCTTTCACAACGACACAAATTTTGGGAAACACAGCCCGTGGGCCAATTTAAAGATCTACGTGACACAAACTTACCCGAAGGCCCGATTGAACCACCAACCCCAATTTCAGAAGTCAAACAAGAACCCTATAATCTCCCAAACCCGTACGAATGGGTCACATGTGATATGAATTTAGAAGAAACATGTGCTGAGGTGTACAATCTGTTAACAAATAATTATGTTGAAGATGATGAAAACATGTTTAGGTTTAATTACTCGAAAGAATTTCTTCGGTGGGCCCTACATCCACCTGGCTACTATAAAACATGGCACATTGGTGTTCGGGTCAAAACTTCAAAAAAGTTAGTTGCTTTCATAACCGGAATTCCCGCAAGAATGCGTGTTCGTGATGATGTCATCAATATGGCTGAAGTTAATTTCTTATGTGTTCATAAAAAACTTAGGTCAAAAAGGTTAGCGCCTGTTATGATAAAAGAGGTAACTAGAAGGGTACATTTGGAAAATATCTGGCAAGCTGCTTATACAGCTGGCGTTGTTTTACCGACACCAATAACTTCTTGTCAGTATTGGCACCGATCTTTAAACCCTAAAAAATTAATCGATGTCGGGTTTTCGCGATTGGGCCCGCGAATGACAATGAGTAGGACAATGAAGCTTTATAAATTACCCGATTCGACTCAGACACCCGGGTTTAGGAAAATGGAGCTCCGTGATGTTCCTGCAGTGACCCGTTTGCTTCGGGCTTATTTACTACAGGTGAGTATGAGTTAGTTTGGGTCGATTATGGCCTAAAAATGCAATCTTTCAACTAAATTTTTATGCTTATTCAGTTAACTATGAATTACTGTTCGATTACTTCGGTTAATCAACCGAAGTTTTGGGGTTGGGTACACCAAACAACATTTTTTTCTATTTTTGTTCACATTTATTAGCGTTGGTCCAAGAAAGAAGATTTTAAACATTGTTTTTTGTATAAGAAATAATTAATTGGTTACAATATGGACATTTACTATTCATTAAATTATTAACTAATTTTAAAATTGTATATACTTCGTATAACATTTACCAAATGTTCTATTCGTCAATAGTTGGTAAATAATGTTCTTTTTATACATTTAAGATATTTATTTTGGCTGTTGTCGGCAATCAACATTCTCTTTGGACCTTTCACGTGACTCTATCATTATTTTTTTATGGTGTTTATATAGTATCTTTTGTTATACGTAGTTTTTTATGTGGTGTCTTTTAGTTGAATTATTTTATTAGTTAATAATTTAATGATAGTAAACTAATAATAGTTGTCCAAGTTACCATAACGAAATTAATAACATTTTAGTTTATAAATATTATGTATATTTGCAACCTGCCCCGAAACGTGGGCCCTAACTCCTCGTTATAAATATATATGTATATATATTAAAAGGATAAAATTATAAAGATTTGGGCCAATTCGGTTAATATAGTTTGGTTATTTGGGCAAATCCAAACTGAACCTAACCGAAAGTTTTAGTTACCCTTAAAATTAAAAACCAAACCATTGTGTTTCGGTTCAGTTGATTTGGGTCAGTTAATTCGGTTAGGATTTTGCTAACCAATATTATTTATTTCAGTTTGTGGTTGCACCCGATTTCGATGAACTCGATGTGGAGCATTGGATTCTTCCAAAAGATGATGTCATCAACAGTTACGTTGTCGAGAGCCCCGAAACGCACAAAATAACCGACTTTTGCAGTTTCTACACTTTACCCTCCTCAATTCTTGGACACCCGACACACTCCACTCTAAAGGCAGCTTACTCATACTATAATGTTTCAACAAACACGCCTTTACTTCAGTTGATGAATGATGCTTTAATTGTTGCAAAACAAAAGGATTTTGATGTTTTTAACGCGTTGGATGTTATGCATAATGAAGGGTTTTTGAAGGATTTGAAGTACGGGCCGGGTGACGGTAAGCTTCATTATTATTTGTATAATTATAGGATTAAGCATATTTTGAGACCGTCGGAACTCGGGCTTGTATTGTTGTAGGTTAAGATTTGGTGGAACGGTTTTTTGGATCTTGTGTAACGGGTTTATTTCCGTGTTTTAGAGTTTTATTGTTATGTACTTTGGTTGGTAACTTGAGATTATGAATTCATGAACATTTATTATCCTTTTTAAGTGACAATGTATTTCCATTTTTTTAAGTTTAAACTCATAGTTGTATGTCAATTTGATGTAATTAGATAATTAAGGATACAAAGTGAAACTTTTGAGGTGCAAGTTAGAGAATAGCTTGAGTAGTCATGTACAAACTTGACTGAGACTTTGACGGAACCATTGAACCGATTCTTGGTTCCAATTTTTAATGCAAAACTGGTTCTCAATTCGGTCCAAAATTGAAGAAAAAAAGGCTGAAAAATAGTGTGGAAAATCGCAGTTTCTGGCCGAAATAACTTTCTCGGTTTTGTTTGGTTTCTAGCGGATCAGTTTAGTTATTGGATCGACACATCCTGATGGATGTGATTTGTACACCTCTTTCTTCAACTATGCATATGAGGCTAATCGGGTTGAATTAAGTTACCACAATTTCAAGTTGAAGACAAAACAATAAAACTTGAAATTATAACTCAACTCAAACACCATCCATCCTTTATAGTGCTCGAACTCAATTAATTAATCAATACTTTAAGCTCGATTTCATTTGATTATCATTATTAAGATATTAATTATAGTGCAAATCAAGGTTAATATGAACTAGTTTGATACATTTGAACTCGAGTTAATTAAAGATAATATAATAACAACGTTAATCTCTTAAAAGCAGGATATATTCTTTTTTTTTTTAAAACATCTTTCAATTAAGTGAAAACAAAACTAACGAGAAGCTAGAAATACATAGGTTCAATAGAATATTGATCATAGAGTTAGGTAATTATGTTGATGTAAACATACGTAGAGGCTATAAGCGTAAAATGACACAAACTCATACATAACTCGTGACTTTCATAAATTAAGGCTACTCGGTATGAGCACCATGTAGTGTGGTGATGACGTGGTGAGGCTTCACGGTGTGGTGGAGACCCCCCCACCCCACATCACATGTGGTCCTCTTCATGTTTGTAATAGTGAGTGGTTATGTGAGAGGAAGGAGGGTATTTGGTGGGCCCTCCTTCAAATGTGTGTGAGAGTTGGTGTAGTATGTTGTGGTGGGTAAACCTGCAAAATACTTTAGTGTGGTTTGCTTATGTGGCAAATTTTTCGGTGTGTGATATTGATAACTAGCAGCATTTTTTTTTAAACGACAAAGGGGGAGCTCAAGCAACAAGAACTTCAACAAATCAATCACCCCCGAGCAAGCGACCCGAAAATTAACATTAGAAAACTAGCAAGATGCTAAAAGAAATATACATCAATAGAAACAAACAAAAGAATTACAACATCAATTGGCTCAAGTTAAATCTGCCCTACCTTTGTAACTTCTTTTTTACACCAAATGATAGAAATGTTTTGAATATGACAAAACAAACCCTTTAAAAGCATGATCCCATTTCTTTCTTTCCAAAGACAACAAAAAAAGGAATAAACGACCGCCATGAACTTTATTACGCGGCTATTTCACATAAATAAAGAATCCATCGTGTAGTCAGTGCCCACATGCATAACTCAAAATGACGAATAAGCCCCTCATAGTTTCCACAATTAGTGTCTATTTGGACCATTTAGCAAGGGGTAATTTCGACCAAAAACTCTTTACCGCGGTTAGCTGAGAAACGTTGACCCTCAAAAAGATTGATTGATTCTTTGTAGACTTTATCAACAACAACTCCCATCAAATTCAAATAATCAAATCAAACCCTTTAAAAGCTTCGATCTTGATCACTAGAAACCCTAATTCCGTTCCTAAATTACCTAAATCTCAAATCGTATTACAAAATGCATGATTTTTGCTTTACAATCCCGTACGGGATGATAGTGTTCTGTGGTGGGATTATTGGGTTTGCGAGAAAAGGCAGTACGACGTCGTTAGCTGGTGGTGTGGGCACTGGATTATTGCTATTTTTGGCTTCGTATTTCACTCTTAATGCTTTCCATAAACGAAAAAATTCATGGTTTGGGTTGATCCTTGAAACTGGTATTTAATTTTAATGTATATGTGTTTTTTGTGCAGATAAGGTGTTCGATGATATGTTTATAATTTTTAGGTAATTTTTGGTAGATCCAACTAACCATAACAATAAGTTTGTTGATAAACACTCATTTGAAATACAGTAACCATAAATTAGTTATTATCCATAAATTGGTTTATCAACCAAGTTATGATGGTTGTTAACTACAAGTTCACATAAATAACCAAAATAACATAACATGGTTATTAATCATGGTCATTAGCAATGTTTTAAAAACCGGTTTTTACATTGAACTGTATCGTAAATATGGTTGAACCGGATGAGTATATTTGATGCAGTAGTTATGTAATTGGTGTACAAATACCAAAAAACTAGAAAAATACAAAATAAATACTATCAAATATCCAAAAAAATTTAAAACATAGTTTTCAACTAAGTTTATCTTTTTTGAGTTTCAAACCTATATAAAATTCCCTTGTTTATTTTATTTTTCTGATTTTTTTAGAAAAATCGGTTTTTTCTAGTTTGACCGGCCGGTTTGACCTCGACAGGCTACCTTCGTGTTTCCTGATTCAGCTTCTATTCTTAGTTTAACAAATTAAAAAAAAATTATTTACTTTTTTTTTTTTGTCTATTTATGGTAAAATATTATTTTCCTAACCTGTTCTGTTTTTATCTCCTTTTCATTCAACTTCTGAAATCAGTTATTGCTGCTGCTCTTGCATGGGTTATGGGACAACGATACGCTGAAACTGCTAAGATTATGCCAGCTGGCGTTGTTGCTGGTATCAGGTATAACATGTTTCGGTCGATATTACTGTATGCAAAACTGCAATTTTCTTGAAATTATGTTTTATTTTAGGGGAAAGAAAGAAAAAAAAACCCTTTTATTATATATTTGTTTCTGGTGAACTCATCTTTAAAGTTTTATTGTTGTTGCAGTGGAATAATGACAGCATTTTATTTATACAAGATTGCCACCGGAGGCAACCATTTTCCCGCCAAAATTGAATGATGATCATGACCTATATTTCAGTTACAAATCTAGTTATTTGTAATGTGCATGTATTTTTCACGATTATTGTGTATACCGGATATAATGATGATGTTTTCACTAAATGAGAATTATGATGTACTTCTTGGTTGACATACTATTGACCTTGTAAAGTTAAAAGATAATGTATTGGAATTGAACCAAAAACTGAAAAAAATAGTTTCGACCGAACCCAGGACCAAACTAATTATGTCTTACCAAGAACCACTGTTTTCTATTTTATTTTATTTTTTTTGGTTTTGGACCAGATCGATAATCAGTTTTGTATGAATATTCATACCGAAAACCAAACCGGTATCCGGTATGACACAGTTTGATTCATTCTGGTGTGTCAATTCCGGCTAGTTCCAGGTCCAGTTTTCAAAGGCCTACTTCAAATCGTATAAACAATAGAATCACAGTAATCTATAACATGAGTATTTTAAATTATTTATAAAGAAAATAGGTCAAACATTGGCTTACATGTACTCATTTTCTTCAATTCTTTGCTTATTATACATTATATGATGAATATTCTCAATTAATTAAAGGTTAAAACACACAAGAAATTACACAATTGTCATATTTAATTTATCAAAAAGTCTCGGATGCCACAAAGGAAGACACAGAAGAGACACAAGGAAACCAATAACGACGTTTTCCATCTCTGTGTCCATCATCTATCATAGCAAGGCCCTCCTGCAGATATAAATACTCGAATTTAACAAATAATTAATGTATAAAATATATTTACAAAAAAAAAATAATAAAAAAAAAAACTTTATTAATATGTAGAGGTGGAAAAAGGGTTCGGTTCGGTTTAGAAAGAGTAATCTTCTAATACATGTCAAAACAGGACGGGTTGGGCTGACCCATCATCATTTTTTGCCCCGTTTAACTTGATTTTTATAGAATAATATACGTATTAAACATGAATTTAAAAAGTATATATATTATTACGATATTAATCTAATTATTTTGAATAAATAGACTTCAAGTTACTGCCAATGACCCATTTGACCCTTTTTGTTTTTAAATAAGTTTTTAGAGTTTGCCCGATTTAGAATATAACCCAAATGGCAAATCAACCCATATCTAAGTATCTGGGTCAAAACATTTCGAGTTGGGTTGAGGGTTGACCCATCAACATTTTTTTTCCTTTTTACTTGAAATTATATAATTACTAATGTACTAAATATGAATTAAAATATTATTAAGATATTAAATTAACTATTTTAAAAAGGAGATGTACTCGGTGATAAGCATTTTTTGTTCCTTTTTTTACCCATTTGACCCGTTTCTTAGTTGCGAAAAATGAAAATAGAAATAAGAAAAGTAATGAAAGTAAGTGCTTACATCTAATAAAGTTTCAAGAGCATCAGTGGCCCGACCCGTGGACCATGACAAACGTCTTTCTACTTCTTCAACTGTCACAAAACCTTGAGCCTAAAAAAGGAAAAAAATCATACACTCTTTCAGCAAAAAGGAATGAATTATAACACTATAATTGTACAAATTATTTTTAAATAATTATAACAAAATAAATAAATAATTGTTTTAGAAGTCATAAAGCTAACCTGTGAGAGCTCTAAAATTTCATTATGATCTTTCTTCAATTCAGTTGGAACAGAGCGAACGAGCTTTCTTTTTCCAACTGTAATTACTTCAAAACCACTCCCTAATACCTGAATAACCATCAAATTAAGATATAAATTTAAAAATTAAAACAACAAAAGGTGATAATTAGCAAACCAATTATTAATGAATGGGTCAATACTGGTTATGTTCGCTAAAACTGTATTTTAAATGTATAAACCTTCCAAAATCACTTCTATTCAAATAAATTGGTTGATACATATGTAATCATATTTACTTTTAGCACATTTATCAACACCATTTCTAATTAATTTTATAATAATTAAAATAAAAACAAAATAAAAACAGTACCTTCAGTTTGCTAATTGCACGCAAGCAATCATCTTCAGAAACTGCCTCACGAGCACCTTTTCGTCTCTGACTTAATATCTTGCAAAGTTCCTCTAAATTAATCAAACCACCATTATGCGGTCTAGTGGCCAAACAAATATCAACAATTTGCACCCCTAAAAAGCCATATAATTTTCAAATTTGGATCTTTAAGATACCAATAATATCAATAATAAAATAAACAAATTTCTACATTTAAGACATAAACATCAATGACTAGAAAAACAAGTACCTACCAAGTTCATAATAGAAATCACCAATCCCTAAGAGCTCAGCCCAAAATCCTTTATTTGATGCTAAAGGATCTACACCTACTTTTGCACACATCTCATGAAATTGAGATCTGAATGCAGGATTCTTGCGAATGTCATTCTGCACTTAGAATAATACAGTATGATCAATCAGAAAATTCATGATTATAATTTAAATTATTACAATTTATGAATGTGTGTTGAGTTCTTTCCATTATGAAGCAATTGCTACACATATTAGTATACAATCAAGCAGAATTCAACTAACTTGCAACAACAAATTCATTATTAATCATTAATAAAAAAAAAGGCTCAAAATGCATTCTATAAGTAACATAACCTAATTCACCAAATTCAGTAAATTAGGGGAAAATGTGAAGTAATGGAAATTGTAGGAAAAAACAGTTCATAAGCAATTGAGCACCTTGTGTTTGCGAGCAAAGTCTTCTAATTGAGAACGAAACGTTGAAAGCTGTTCTTTCATAAGATCTGTTCTTAACTTCGCTACATTTTCTCCGAGTAATCGATATTGATCCTAATAAAACGTAACCGATAAGAAAATATTCATCAAATTAACCATAAATTCGTAATTGTATGCAACTTATTAAAAAGGAGAGAAAATTATACGAACCCTAGCAGCAGCGGCATTCTGTAAACCACCGATTCCTGGTCTTCGTCTCATTGCTCAGTATTATATAATCTGCAATCTCCGATCAAGTTCCGTTCAATCTCCGATTATGATTTCAAAGTGGCGTTTCGTAAATCTTCGTAATCGATGAAGACGTTGACAGAGATCAACACTCAACGAAATTCAGGTTTGCATTTTGCAATAAGATATTATACATTTATACTCCAGGTAGTTAGTTCATCGTTACCAAGATATAAGGTTACGTATATAAAATATATAATAGATTTACAGATCAACAAATCAGAGTGGCGCAGCGGAAGCGTGGTGGGCCCATAACCCACAGGTCCCAGGATCGAAACCTGGCTCTGATAAAGAGTGGCTTCTCCATACATTTTTTTGGTTTTTTTGACAGTTTTTAAACGAGTTTAAGTTCAATAAAAGTTCGACTTGTTTACGATTTATCAACATCCTTTCTTATTTACAACTGATGCTAGGAGAGTATTACTTTGAAAAGGTTAGTTTTTATTCTTACAAAATTTTTTGGTTCTTCAAATCATCATTTTGTAAACAGCTTTTCTAGTCACGTACTTCTTGCTGAAATTGTAAACCGTCTCTCTTAGAATCATTTATGGGAATTGGGAGCCATGGAGGATGACATTGGCACATTGCCTCTAGTGTTTTGTTTTTTTTTTCTTTCAATGATCGACTTTGAGCTTAATTTTGATTTTAGAAGTAAGTGACTTTGAGATTATAAGATTTTGATATAATACACTTTATGGATGATACACAAGTGGTTTCTTAGTGGGAAAATTTCTTGCATAAATTCCTTCATTTCTCTTCTTTTCCTTAACTTTCTTCTCTTTTCTTTCATTTAAAAACTGGAAGCTAACTCGAAAAACCTGAAATATAAAACTCTTCTTTAAACATCCTAAATTAACCTTTAATTTTTTTTGTTTTTTAGCTAAAAAAGAGAGATTAACAAAGCCTTAACTACTAACATTCAATAAACCATATGCAATACTGGAAGCTAACTCGAAAAACCTGGAATATAAAACTCTTCTTTAAACATCCTAAATTAACCTTTAAATTTTTATTTTTTTTAGCTAGAAAGAGAGATTAAGTTTGTGTTCAGTGATACCTTTTCCCTTCTATGTTAATAGTGGAAATAAAGCAAGAAAATCAATGAAAAAAACGAGAAAAAAGGTATCGGATTGACGGAAGGGGATTTGGCAATTATTGATGGAATTTCTACCTTCTTTCTTGAAGTGACAGAATTCTTTATTTGTTTCAGGAAGGGTTAAATTTTTCTTTTTGTCCCAAAACTTTTAACAATCAACCGCATAAGGTCTATGATGATTAAAAAATGAGTAAATTACTGTTTTTGTCCCTGTGGTTTATCCGATTCTGCGTTTTTGTCCCTGTGGTTTTCTTTTCTGTTTTTTTGTCCATGAACTATGCCAAATTCCGTTTTTTTGTCATTCCGTCCAAATTTGGCCGTTAACTAACGAGAAATGCTAAAAAAGGGAGGGTATTTTCGTCTTTTTCATTTTCCCTTTTTAATTTTTCTTTATATTCTCATCTTCTTCCTCTTATTAATAACAGACATGAATACCATACATGAATTCCTAATAATGATCTGCCGCCGTCATGGATATTGCTCCGGTACACACCCTGAACCTCGCCGGCGTCATCTCAGAGTCACGCAGGATCATGAGAGGTAACAACATACATTTCCACTCCTCTTCTTCCCTCTATCCTGCTCTCTCATTGTTAACCCCGCCCTCAATTTCTCCGACCACCTCTTGACCGGCGATAGCTTCCCCCAAATCATCAGAACGCCTGTACAAATTCACGAATTAGCTTCGAAAGTTCGCTAATTCTCGTTAGCAATCCATGCGATTTCCGATAAAAGAAGATCAGAATATTAGGGTTTGACGAAGAAGAAGGTATGTCCGTTGTTTTTTGAGTTTGAATTGCAATTGGATTAAAAGCTGTGTGAATGATTTATCGACGATAGTAAGGTGCGATTGGCGTTGGTGAGGTGTGAGTGATATGAACCATTTGAGAATTGAGGATCTAGGGTTAGGGTTTGGGTTTGATGATGATGATGAAAATGGTGAGTGGGAATTATAGAGAGAGACGTGAAGGTTTTGAAGATTCGACGTGAAGGTGAGAGAATCAATCAATTGGGAATTGGGTGTGGTGCTCATGGCGTAGCCAACAATCGAGAAGAACCGGCGGTGGATTTGGGGTTTTTTCATGTGAAGTTGAAAAGTTGAGATTATGATTATGATTTTTTATATAAAGTTTTTTGTTTGATTTTGATTTTAATTAGCTAATCTGGGTTCTTAGTGAAGGTTTTGAAGAAGATGATGTATATAATGATGAAGAATGTGAGAGGAGAGAGGGGTACAAATTTGAAAGCATAGAGTACAAATAGATTGAGTAAAAAGACGAAAATACCCTCACATGTTTAGCATGTGCGGTAAGTTAACTGCTATAAATGGACGGAAGGACAAAAAAACGGAATTTGGCATAGTTCAGGGACAAAAAACAGAAAAAAAAAACCATAGAGATAAAAACATAGAATTGGGTAAACCATAGGGACAAAAACAGTAATTTACTCTTAAAAAATCTTGAGATTCATGTTTTGCATGTGATAATTCAAGACTTTCAAGTGGTTTGTTTGTATAAAACTAATCTAATCGCAGTAACTAGGTTTGATTGATAATTCCTGTCTGGTCTGACGGATTCTTGGTCCAGTTTGCTTTGGACAACAGGAACAATTCATTTGCAATTTGCATGATAAGATGAAGCAGTATGATTGACCGAAAGGAATCATAAAATCAAAAAAATAGCAATTTTAGAGTAAACTAGAACAAGAAGCTTAATCTTATATAATCTCTGTAATTTAAGCTAACACTCCAAAATTAATCCTAAATTCCACCATTAGCAACTGTTTTAATCATATAATTAACCGATACAGAATTCAAATCCTCACCCTTTAATAAGAACACATGAATAGCAATAACATTTGGTTAAATTACAAACCTTAGGTGCCCATAATCAAACAAATAGCAACAAAATTTGGTGTAATCAACAACCACTTGTATTAACTGCAACAGATTTTATTATGAAAGATGAGCTACAACTGCTAATTATAAACTGTAATTTTCTTCCTTTTCGAGTTAATCATCTCAATAGTGAATCTATCATTCGACAATTTTCGTCTTCCAAAGTGAGGACTAAACGGAAGAAAAGCAATATAACCTGCAATCGCAACTGAATGGCCTCCTTTAACTTTCTCCATTAGAAAACCTCTAACCTTTTTATTCGATTGCCATGCTTTCTTCATTTCCATCCATGCTTGATTCTGTGTAAATCTACGTGAAAGAAGAATCGCCGGTTCACCGGCGACCGCATCTGTTGATCCAACTTGATCGTTAAACCTAGCCATAGCTCGTTCTTTCATCGCCGGTTCACCGGCGACTAGATCCATAAACAACCTCTCTAAGATCTGCGTTTTGACAAGTGATTCACCGGTAGTTGCTTCCATGAATCCGACCTTATTTTCAAATCTGGTGACGTCACGGTTGGTCGGAACTCGTCGGAGTTCGTCCGGCATAGTCAGTTTAGGGGTTCCGATACCAACGTCCACTAAAAACATGTCGTCTTTGAAGCGTGAAACTTGAGCATTCAAAGCTTTACCACTGGATAGAAGAAAACTCGAATTCGATTTGCGAAACAATCGGTTCATGTAGATCGTCATCCTTATTGATTGCTTCGTTTTTCTTCAGTAATCGGAGCAAATCGAAATCGATAGAAGGGAGTGAATACAGGTACACTGGATCTAGGGTTTTCAGTCAAGGAGAGCCCATAAGGCTGTAATCGACACTTTTGACATGGGCCCATTTTAGAGAAGGGCTAGTAGAGAACCATAAAATCAATCCACGTGTATTATAAACTTGAATCTTTGACAATTGTATTCATAGATGATACTATAAATTAGTACATTAACCATAGAATAAACCAATTTTTGTATTTCACTAACCACCTCAAAGGTAGTTATACTTTTAAAATTATACATTATCATTCTTTACCATTGCCCTAAGGTAATGATTAGCAAAATCCTATAAATTATATAACTAATTTAGTTTTTCTAAGAAAAAATAATAATATAAAAGTAGAAAGTTTTCGTTAAACGTAAAAGACAAAAAAAGGTCCAAACAATTATACAAAGCACATAAAGGTATCCGCACAATGTGCGCAACATGTATTTTGAAACTATATTTTGCAGCGACCAATTATTGGCCCGTGGCGGCAGTAGTAGTGATGTGGTGGGTTGTAATTTCAACTTTTTAAAGTTTAAGAGATTAATAAATATAATTATATCCAATTAAT
This sequence comes from Calendula officinalis, assembly GCA_963853835.1. Classification (NCBI taxonomy): domain Eukaryota; kingdom Viridiplantae; phylum Streptophyta; class Magnoliopsida; order Asterales; family Asteraceae; genus Calendula; species Calendula officinalis. The sequence goes on from OY970823.1 coordinate 79,408,383, forward strand.
GAATATATGTTGTAGTAGCTCAGTTTGTTAGGATATTGTGTTAATAAAGCAAAGGTCCAACTTCAAGTCCAAAGTCCCACATGAGATTGATTTTTTATAAACACAAATTTGTCCCAAAATAATAAGTGTGTTAGTTGAAAACCAAGTCTTGCTAATTTGGGAATGTCCCAAATGCATTAAAAATAGTAAAGATAAATCTACTTAAAAACTATAAATAACCCAAGATCATTGTGGTTCTAGAACCATTACTTAAGAATCAAGATTAACATTTTACAATGTTTGTGTTCTCAATCCTCTCAATTAGTTTAATCTTTTCATCTAACGTATTCTATCCATGTATATATACGTATATGTATATGTATATGGTTGATGACTTTATGTTGATACTCCTGTAGCATCCTTTGGTATCAAAAACAATAATGTTACTGGTACAAATGTGCAGATTACTTGAATGCAAATCCCAAATCTAAGATTTTCAAAAGAACCCGAAGATATTTTCAAAACCGAAGCCAAACCCGCACCAACAAACGAGCTCATTGTTGACCCGAAGTTGTTAATTGACATAAAGAGTGCAAATAAAGTTCCTTCTATTCCAGGTGGACAAAGTTGGCCAGATAGGATCAAAAAAGGCATGAATCTGTAGTCAACAATCAAAGATGTTAGAAGTCAATGGTCAGTTTGACTTTCAATAGTCAAACATGTTTTTCCCCCCAAAATTAAACACGAAATTATAATAACAAATAGGAGAATGTGCACATGCATTTTGGCCTTAGAAAAACTATATTATTTCGATAATAATCTACTTTTGTAAATAAATAATGAGTAAATTACAGAAATTGTCCCCGTGGTCTTTCAAATTCTATGATTTTGTACCAATACTTTCAATTCGTTTTTTTTTTGTCGCTGCACTTTTTAATTTTGTGATTTTTGTCCTTATGGTATTCACATTTCATTTTTTCGTCCATTTTGACATAAAATGACCAAAATACCCTTACTGTTATAAAAATAGATGAAATTATAATAAAGTGCGTACTTGAATTGATTTACTGCATCCGAGAGAGCAGATCCAAACAATACCATTATTTCATCCGATATGCCAAATGGAATATTTAGTCTAGAAACCAATATTACATCTAAAAGAGTCAACAGTGAAAGAGTAACATGAGCAAACCTGCAAAAATATTCAAAATTGTTGACAAATCTTTACATGGGAATCTAAAATCCGTAAGGATGGAAAAAGGGGCAGGTTCAGTAACGGGTCAAAACGGGTTTGAGTCAAAATAGGTCATTTTGGTACGGGTCACAACAGGGAGTTGGTTGATCCAAAACATTTTTTACCATATACTATTTATTTTTGGCCAAATTGCATTTTAGTACCCTGAACTTGGCTGACTAGGTCTTTTACTATCCTGAACTATTAAAAATGTGCAGCATGACATCCTAAACTTGACAAAACGGTCAATGTAGTGCTCTGACTCACTAATATGTTTTTATTTTCTCAAACGATTTGCTTCTAATATCAATATACCGAGAAGAACGTGTATTTTTTAATCCGTCAAAAGCTCCAAAGAAAGTAACAAAAATTAAATTAATGAGTCAGAGTACTAAATCAATTATTTTGTCAAGTCCAGGGTACCATGTGACATCTTTAATTGTTCAGGGTAGTAGAAGGTCTGGTCAGCCAAGTTCAGGGTACTAAAATCTATTTTGAACTTTCTTTTTTATCAAAGTAATTAGTGTGTTTAAAATAATTACAAAAATGTCAAATGTTATAAAATACCAATATATATATCAGGTTGTGGTCCGTTTTGGTAGTTATAATTTTCTTAACGCCGAACGGACAACTGCCGACTGCCTTTTTTTGTTGTTGCTATTTTACCCTTTACAAAAATAATAGTATTTTTTAATTAATATAATAGTTTGAATATAACAATTTAGGAGGCTGTACACATTAGAAGTACACTTTTCACCCGTTTGACCTTTTTATTTTTTTGCTGAGTTGACCAGTTTGACCCAAAAGTCACTCATCTATGAGATTAACAGGACTTACATGAGAATATTTCTTAACTTCATTTTCTGTAAATAGCGATTGTAGAAAAAAGTTCCAAACATGAGACCCATCCACCCAATGACACGTGCTTTAGCAATAAAAGAAGCTTCTAGATTCAAAACTTCAGTTTGGTAGTAGAACATAACCGTTGACAGATTTGGAATTGTCACCTGTGCTAGGAAAAACCAAGCCATTGGTCTGCTTTCACCAATAATTTGTATCAGAAATTAAGTTAAACTAAAACAACTGTAACTAATGAAAAAAATACATTATTATAATTAATATAGAATAAATTCGCATATTTTACATTTAAATACTTTAATAATACTACTATATAAGAATGTTTTTGCTGTCATGTTTTCTATTAGTTTTTAAAATAACCAAAATTTATCAAACACTAACAATTGATAATAACAACTGTAAAAAAACATAAGAATATCCAAAGATATTAATTCTTGCATCATCTTTTATCACACGTGATTACCGCATTCTAATTAATTACTTCAGACACCTACTAATTATGCGTCCCTACTTAGAACAAGTACTTCCGCCATTTCAAAGTAAGTGTTACACATTGATAATTTACCTTATTTGGTAAATAACTATCTCCTTTAATATAGTGTAATGACTCTTTGACCCTTACTTTTACTTGTAAACATCATTAACCTTAATTTATTCAAAAGGTGTGGGACTCATCCTTCATTATAATCTTTTACCTTAAAAACCATAAAACCAACAATTTATCAATTATGAAAATTGGACCGATAACTGGTTTTTTTTTCTATTTTTTCGGTTAACCAGTTTTGCATGAAAATTCAAGCCGAGAACCACACCGGTATAGCTCAGTTCGGTCCGGTCCGGTTCTCGGTCCAATTTGCACAACCTAGATATGACCCATCAAATAAAGTGAGGAAAAAAAATACATAGATATAACAATATATAAAAGGAATTTGTACCTTAAGATAATTGGCCTTCGAAAAGCTTTAAACAAAGAATAACACGCCATTTTCAAAGATCGAAACCATTGTGACGAAATATATTCGTCTTTTTCTTCCATCTGAATTTTACTCAAATCAGCCATTATTTTCTTGCTACTTTTATGACTCCTTTTTCTTATCAAAGTACCCGATTTTGGCGATTTTGGTGAATTTGGTGATCTAGATTCTGTTGAGGATCTATCTTCATCTGGTAAGCTTTTACTATCTGTTTCTAGCTCATTAAAAATAGCAAATTCGGACAATTGTGAACTACCACTAGGGTTTTCGGTCACAAAACCACATGAAAATAGTTGTAAAGTTGGTAAAAAAGAAAAAAGTAAAAAAATATCGCCCATTTGTAAGTTATGTAGTGCATATCCTCCAAATAAACTCCCACAAATTCCTCCTAGAGCCATTGCCATCCATGATATCGATTGCAGATCGCCAGCATATTTAGCCCTGAAAAATTTCGACCCATTTACTTATGAATTGGTCAATTCGGGTCATATGCTATCTCTAATGGGTCAAATGGATAAATCCACAAAAAGTAGTTTAACAGGAAACAAGTCAAAAGGGTTGAAGTGTTGAATGGATCAAAAGTCATTATAATAAAATAAAGTACTAGTGAAATAATATCATTTCTGTAATCATACTTGATTTACTAATTGTTTATGAATTATAATATTGAAATAATATTATTTTTGCAATCACACTTGATTTACGAATTATTTATATAAAAAAGTAGGGCAATAAGTGATCCGGGTCAGCCCGGCCCGAATCGTCCTGTTTCGACCCGTTATCCGACCTATCCAAACTGCCCATATTGTTTTAGTTTGCATTTTTCAACATTTGTTATATTTTTACATATCTAATGTATTCTTTTTATTATATATGTTCGAATTTATGTCAATTTTGGAGTTTCTAATTAGTTCCTTTGACTTAAAAAAAAGTCAAACTCAACCTTGACCAAAAAAATTGCATAATTAGTAGAAAAAGCCATACCTTTCTTGCCTAGCTGCTTCTGCAATCATTGCATCAATTACAACATCTGCCATTGCAGACCCCAAATTTTGCAATAATAAAAAAATCATGAGATAACGTTTGGAATTTCTCATGGATTCTTCAAGGCCAAGAATCACCCACGAAAAAAGTGAAAAAAGTGTCGCGATTACTAAATAAGGAATTCTTTTTCTTCCTTTGATCGGGATACAATCAGATATAATTCTGCACTCAATGATTCACAACAGTTGTTTTAACTTAATATTAACTGAATATTTGGTGTCACTAAATGTCCAAATTATCAGCATAAAATAAAGGGAAAATTACCGAATGGTATCCAACTACACACGTTTTACTACCGTATGCATCATATTTTTAACCTAGCTTTTGAAGTATGGAAGTTAGTTACATCAAATAGTAAAAAACTTATGTAAGTTAATTACATAAAAAAGGTAAGTTTTAAAAGTTTGCAGGATACATACAAAAATGAAACAATTATAATTGGAAAATTTTTGGTGTAAATTGCCCTAAAAAATGATTAACAGTTAGATTAATACCCGTATATTGGTTTTATGCTCCATGGAAAAAATGAAACGGATGTTACAAACTGAGAAGCAGAGGGTGATTGCTTTAATCCATCTTTCAGCTGGTAGGAAACTGCTGTCCATACAAAAGATCTAAAACCCTGAACGAATAAATTATTAGAATGAGTTAAGAAAAATTAACCAGACAGTTTAGATTTCACTAATTCTGGTGAGTGAAATATAAATAATGTTTTTTAAATATAAACAATTTCATTAGTTTAGCAATTCAGTAGGTTGTAAGCACTTGATTATGTTAAGAACGTGATTGATTTGTAAACAATAAAATAAAACCCAAATTGACCTGTTTTCACTAAATTAGTTATAATTACTATACCAAAAACCTGATATTGGAGGAAAAAAATTGTCTTCTCAATAACATATGTGAAAATATACCTTTTGTTTTACCGTCAACATTTAAACTTAAGAAAAATCATATGCATTCACAATATAGATGTCAAAATGGATTGATTTTCAAAGTAAAAATTTATATCCGAAATCGGAAACCATATATTTAATTTCATACGATGTTCATGTGATGTTAATCATGTTATTTGTAACGTTTAACAGGAATCATGAAAAGCCACAGCTCTAACCAGGTAGTGAATTGGCACATGAATAAACCCTATATCAAAGCATGATAAATAGCAACAAAAATTGGGGGTTAATATGCATCGATGAATTTGAAATTAATATTGAAATTGGGATTGAACCTGGGTGAAGTAAATCAAGCAGACGAGCCAAAGAAATGAAGCACCGAATGTGATCCGTAGCTGATTTATCATTTTCTTATCGAGATATTAGGGTTTTCATCGGTAGAAACGGGGAAGAAGAAGAAGAAGAAAGAATACGTTTCTCGTTCCATTAGATTTCCCACGCTTTTTGCTTTTGTTTTTTTTCAACCGTTTTTTGTTGGGCATTCGCTGATTCCCTATTTTGCGTCACCTCCACCAATCACATCTCTTTGTTGACTACAAAAATAAGTCAATATTTAATGGAACGAATTTATACTCCAATCAATACCATTAATACAAATTTATACGTTTGAAAGGGGTTATTAATTATGATAGATATTTTAGAAAGCCGGTTGACGTGTTGTCGAATTGAGAATTGTGGAGGTATCTTATCATACTCCTTTATAATGTATTTAGGATGTATTTAGGATTAGGGATGTTAAATTTGTATCGAATAAAACCAATCAACATGTTAGCAACCGAACCAATTAAAGTCGATAGCCAATATGTTGATAGCCAACATGTTAGCAACCGAACCAATTAAAGTCGATAGCCAATATGTTGATAGCCAACATGTTTGGTTGGTAGTACCGTACCAGTTGATTATTCATGGTACGGTAACGGTACACATATTTAAATACCATGATAATATCGTACCAACCAATATATATATACATACATATAAATTAATTCTCACAATACATACTTACATAAATTGTGGTCCAATTTATATCTTTAAAAATCTCTCCACCATACAATATATTTAATTGATTCTTTAACATAGATAGTTTTTATATAGCATTAATAAATCATCGTTTTATTTATCTTGTTTTCGAGTTTGGAAAATTTGTTAATATGTTATAAATGATGGGAGATGGTAAAATATCATATTATAAAACATTTCTTATTTTTAATATTTTTTTAGTTTAGTTTGTAATCTTGGTATATAGTACCAATTTGTACCAACCAACTTTGTTGGTAGCCAAACAAATTGGTACCAAGTATACTTGGTATGGTAGCGGTAGTCAAACTAGCGTACCAATTATAGTTGGTATGGTACACGGTATGAGGAAAATACACATGGTACCGTACCATGTTCACCCCTATTTAGGACTACTAAATATAGAAGTACTTAAACTTAAACTTATTTCTATTTTTAGTAACATCTTAAACACCACACAAATAAAAAAATGTTGCTTACAAGATTCGAACACAAGACCTTTTATAGGTACTGACTGTGTGTTAACCGATTGATCTAAATGACACTTTGTTTAATCTCAAATAAACAGACAACATATCACTGCAAAACGTCGAAATTGTCCCCTGTTTTATTTTGGATACAATTTAATATGTATTCTAGAATGTCATACCACCCATCTTATTCAACACTTATTGAAGGTAACGTCTTGATAAAAAAAACACTACAATTTAGTTACGGGTACCCGTCGCAGTATTGTGCGGGTACCCTGCTAGTTAAGCTAAATGAGCGGGTTAGATTGGTAATTATGACTCGTTGAACGATCGACTCGACATAATAAACCGGTTGAACCTATTCATTTAACTGAAAAAACCGATTTAAAGAACGCTTTTTGCTATTAATGGATTTGTAGTCTCTATAGTTGATTTTCTGAAATATATATCAAAATATTAATTTTAACTTCAAAATTGTTTCACATGTATAAAATTTTCTATAAGTAAAGTGGCTTTAACAATGTAAAACATTATGAAAGTTTTTTACAATCCAATCGTGATTTATCACATATTATAAGCTAGTAAATTATACATCAAATATTTATTAATTGATTTAAAAAAATGAAAAGAAATCAGCCAGTTAAAAATATACTCCCTCCGTCCCACAAAAAAGTTCTCATTTCTAATGGGCACAAGTATTTAGGAGAGAGTTAGTGGTGGGGGTCCATGGTTATATTTTGATTAAAATATAAGGTTTTCTGGAGAGAGAAAGTGCTTTTAGAAGATAATTAGTTGTGGGGTCCATAGTTTTAATATTATTTTATTAAGTGGTCCCTCACCATTTGAGAAATGGGAACTTTTTTGTGGGACAAAATTTAGAGGGGAAATGGGAACTTTTTTGTGGGACGGAGGGAGTACCTAATATTAGTACATTTTAATTAATATTCAAATTTAATATAATTTACCTTAATTAAACTAAAATATTGTAGTGTTGCACTTTAATAATATCCGATAACCATTTGTTAATCTAAATCACTTTCAATTTACTTAAACACTAAAAATTGATAACTTATGACTAAGAAACTCTATAAGTCAAACATATTTATAGAAAAGCCTACTAAATAATAGATTTTTGTAATAAAATCATTAGCAAACTCTGATTAATATATATAGAGTACTTTAGATACACCTACACATTACATAAGTCTCAAAAAGCTCGATCAGATCCCCTGTAAGTTTGAGCTTAGCTCGTTATATGTCATCGAGTCTGTAATTTATGCTCAAACTGATAAAAGCTCGACTCGTTTAGAACCCTAATTCACATAGTTAAAGTACAACTACACGGGCCATTTTATTAGCATAAAGTTGATAAACACACATTTAAGCACAATACATTGGAATACTAACAGGCCGATACACAAACGGTTTGACAGCATGCGAGTAACCCGATTGATGATTGTAACTGAATTTCACACCCGAAAACCCGTCTCCTAGATGAGTACAATGTTGGTGAAAACTGCTAATCGGTCTTGCTAAACACGCATCCCATCTTTCACTCTCGGGCATTGTTTCGGCAACCGTATATATTCCCCGTGAATTTGTAAACGCTTGGTAATTAAGAACGTCACCCGATTTTGTTATGCAAAGAACCGCAACCTCTGCACCTGCCATTGATTTAAAAGCAACAAATTTTTTATATAATTTATATATATTTGTATATCAAGTTCACAAAAAATGATATATATATATATATATATATATATATATATATATATATATATATATATATATATATATTGATTTATATGATAATTCATATGTGAAGTTCATAAAAAGTGTTACATGTAAATATATAATTATATATGTTATCAATTTTTTTTTTCTAAAAAAGCAATTTTATCAACAAACAAAAGAAATTCAAATTTTATAACCCGCCAAAAAAAACTCCCGATAAGGCGCGCCCTTATGCCGCCTTGTCGCGTTTTATACTGCGTCACACTGCGATGGGATATTTCGTAACGTCGGAATCGTACCTTGGCACTGTCATGACGCGTATTTTAGAACCTTGCGTGCAAACCGTGTAACCAGACACAACACATGTAGCTTGTTTATCTAAACATGTTATATGGGTTGGCCGTTTAAAAGGGTAAAGGGCATGCTTGTGAAAGCTAAAGGTCTTTTGAGTTTATTAGTTTAATAAACGATAATAAGCTTGAAAAATTCAAACTTATGAAGCTAATAAGCTAAAAAAAAATCCTTAAATAAGTTTTACCAAAATGCCCTAAATTAATAAATATATAATTTTAAATTTTCTATTCTTCGATCTAATTTCACCAAATAGAACAGCAATAGCATCACGGTCTTATGTTTTTTTTAGGAACATAATTTCTATAGTTGACACAAGATCCTAAATCACAGTAAGCAACAGGTATCGTATGGTTTCCAGAAGTAAAATTGATTGAAGTTAACGAACAAATACGAATATTTCGAACTTGATTAAGCTCATAAGTGCATAAATTGAAGTAACTAATGAGACAACCACCGACTCAACTTGCACCGACAGATTATGCAAAAATGGAACAAATGCATACCGAATCTACAAACGATCGCAAGCACAAAATCGAACAATTATAATGCAAAGTAGGGTTTATGAAGGAGTTTGTGTGGACCTTCTAATACATGATCTTCAGGGCCCACGGAATCATCGGCACAGACATCGCAAACAACTCTGCCATGGATTTCACCGGTCCAAGCTTTTACAGTGCAAACAGTGAAAAATTGTAAAATGAAAAGAGCAATGAGCAGCTTCGCCATTGTTGATTTGTTGTTCTTCTTCCATGGCTTCAATTGTTTGTAGCGACTGATTTTGCGAAAAAGGTCGGGTCGTCGGTGGGTGTCAATTCGGGTCGGTTTGCTAAGCCCGCGAGACTACTAGCCCACTTTCATTAATTTTCAACAGAAGTTTATTTTTTAATCCTTTTAAAATATTTCTCATTTCACAACGAGGGTTTATCTAATTCATATACTAAAGATATTAGTGAACTTCCACTTTCCTTTTATAATAAATAAATGTATTTATAAGCCATTAACAAATACGGAGTACTATCTTTTTGCGTTAATTGAATATATTTATAAACAAAAATAGCAAATTTGAGTTCATAATGCATGTTTAGGGGCATGAGTTAACCAAACCTTTATAAAAAAAAAAGTAGGTTTTTACCCCCTACGAAACTGAGGAGGATTTTCATATGATAACAAAACTAATGTTTATTGATATTCCGCACAGATATAAATTCGTATTATCAATAATTTAGATATTATAAATAATTTAAGCTGTAAAATCAAGTTGGTAAATGTTATATTTCTAATTTGCACGTTACATTTTAGACAAATATATCAACATATTAAAACAAAGGAGGGGAGGGAAGAGTTAAAATATAAGTATTCAAAACTTAAATGTTAAAAATGTTAAAATGCTAAAATTAAGAAAAGAAAAAAAAATAAAAGTTGATGATTAAGAATAAAAAAATAAATAAAATACAAACTGAGTAGCCTGACACTATTCATCTAGTTCGTAAATATTATATTACAAAATTTTCAAATTAGGATAAAAAATTTAACATATTAAAACAAACGAATGTTAAAATATAAGTATTAAAATCTAAATGTCAAATAATGTTAAAAAGGTTAAAATTAAGAAAAGAAAAATAAACGTCAAAGTTGAAAACTAATAATAATTATAATGATAATATAATTTCTTTGAGCAGCCTAGCTTGCCTAACAATATTCACTCAGTTCGTATGATTATGGGGTAGCTAACGGAGTGCAATAAATGGCGGTGACGAGAGTGATGATAGTGGCGGCTATTATAGTGTGATTACACCTAGACCAAATAATAGCTAAAGAAATAGACATTATTCCAAAACCTTATCCAATTTATCTGCAAAAAGCGTAACACATTTAAAAAATTAACATGTTACATTGAAGTTTACCATAGTCCGAATGATCCACAGTTTTTAGAATCAATAGGTCTTCAAATCGTCGTATTCATGGTCTTGATGAAGTAATGGCGGGTGAATTAGTATACTTTCAAGAGGGTACAATAGGCATTGCTCTTAATTTGAAAACGACTAATGTTGGTGTTGTATTAATGGGTGATGGTTTGCTGATACAAGAAGTGAGTTCTGTAAAAGCAACAGGAAGAATTGCTCAGATACCAGTGAGTGACGCCTATTTGGGTCGTGTTATAAATGCCTTGGCTAAACCTATTGATGGTAGAGGTGAAATTTCATCTTCTCAATCTAGGTTAATTGAATCGCCCGCTCTGGGGATTATTTCTCGACGTTCTGTATATGAGCCTCTTCAAACAGGACTTATTGCTATTGATTCAATGATTCCCATAGGACGTGGTCAGCGAGAATTAATTATTGGGCACAGACAAACCGGTAAAACAGCAGTAGCAACAGATACAATTCTAAATCAACAAGGCCAAAATGTAATATGCGTTTATGTAGCTATTGGTCAAAAAGCATCTTCTGTAGCTCAGGTAGTTACTACTTTCCAGGAAAGAGGCGCGATGGAATATACTATTGTGGTAGCCGAAACGGCGGATTCCCCTGCTACATTACAATACCTCGCTCCTTATACAGGAACAGCTCTGGCTGAATATTTTATGTACCTTAAACGACACACTTCAATCAATTATTTAAACCCATAAAAAAGACGCTTACTGTCTGCTGCCGATTCAACACACTTCCACTGTAGTGTCCGAGTAGATACTGTTATTTTCTCTCGAACCATAATAATATTATTTGATCAGATCATTGAATCATTTATTTCTCTTGTCTTGCTATTAAAATATCTTCCATTTTTATCTCTACACACGTCTTTTTTTGGGGGGTCTACAGCCATTATGTGGCATAGGGGTTACATCCCGTACGAAAGTTAATAGTATACCACTTCTGCGAATAGCTCGTAATGCTGCGTCCCTTCCGAGACCAGGACCTTTAATCATGACTTCTGCTCGTTGCATACCTTGATCTACTACTGCACGAATAGCATTTGCCACGGCGGTTTGAGCAGCAAATGGCGTCCCTCTTCTTGTACCTCGGAAGCCACA